>JAVJIF010013583.1:0-98719 GCA_038442645.1 Agave tequilana | reverse complement strand
CTTTAAATGCTGCCCTCTGTCCTCAGTTGAGCAACTCATCTCGGCCTTCACGTGTTTCACTTGAACTTCTTTCTCTCTGCTCTGTCTTTCCCTTATCCCTTCTTCTCTCTCTAAGAAGTGAGATTGGTATTGTGATTGTTGAGAATTGAGTTTGAGAATTGTTTGAGTCTGAGAGAGATGGAACAAGACAGCAAGAAGGCAGCAAAGGCTTTTGTGGACAAGTACTTCCCAGTCAAGCCAAAACCCCAAGCTCTCTGATGTCCTCAGTGACCTCTTCCCTCCAAATTCACAACAACAGGTATTTTTAGACATCATTTTGATGGGTTTTGGGAGATGAGTTTTTTCTTATATTCTTAGATTTTTTTTTTGATTTGGATTGTTTTTTGTTTTTGGTATTCATTGGTTCTGTCATGCATGTAATTTAGTACTATGATCATATTGCTCTGTTTTGTGTTTTTTCAGGAGTCTGGCAAGAAACTGGGGTATGAAGGTAGCAGCAGTTCGAACTCCGCGAAAAGTATAGCTGCAGGTTCTTGAATATATATATATATATATATATATATATATATATATATATATATATATATATATATATGACCATTTTTTGTTGTTATTATTCTGATGAGATTAGAATTGAGTGATCTTTGCTTGTTAATAGTTACATCAATGAGAACAGTGCTATGCAGATATTTTGTAGATGATTTGTATTTAATGGATAAGAAAATATTCTAAAATGGTCATGATTTTGATTTCTAGCTTCATTGTCATGTTTGAGGAGTGTATCAAGCATGAAATGGGCATAATATCTTATTTCCAACAGCTGTTAATAGTAAGTACTAAAGGAGCAAAATGTCCAATTATCCTATATTTTTATCCTTATTAGATCTGGTTATATTAATTTAGTCTTACATTCATGAAGCATAGTTAGAAAAGATTACTTATTTATGTAATTATTATATATGACTTATGTTTTCATCATATATCTGTAGATATAAATCTCTCTTTCTTCCTCACTTATGATCCGAACACCTAATCAATACATAGTATATAGCATTTAACAATATCAATTTTCAAATATGTACAATGTTAAACTGGACCGAACCTTAATCTTTTAGCTTGTTCTGTATTGTCAAAACTGAAAAATCCCAATATTAATAGCAATGAAAGTTTCCATATGGTTATTCTCAAGGCAAAGGTAGCAAGAGCCATGGCATGCCCCAGAGAAGCGGTAATGCAGTTGTGTTTTGTGAGGTCTCGGTGCCATGCTCGATGAGCTCGTCTGTGGATTATGGTTGTCGAGAGAACTACTATCCGAATGCGCCTGCAGCAAATCGTCAACCTGGGAGTTCTTATGGAAGTTCTTATGTAAGTGACAAGTAGTGGCAATGCTTAAAATTAAGATACCAATCTGAAAGATATCTCAGTTTATCAATTCACGTTGTTTATATATATATATATATATATATATATATATATATATATATATATATATATATATATATATTTTTAAAAAAAAACATGTTCAGGAGAAGAAGGATAAAAAGGATGGTTACGAGTACCCGGATCCTAAACATTCAAGAGGAGAATGGTGGCAAGGTAAGATATCAGTTGAGGAATGAGATCGCGATAGGATGAAACAATGAGGATTTAGCTCTTAATTCTTCGTTTTCTTTGTTTGTTACAGGTTCATTGTACTATTGAAGGAACAACTAGACCTCGGTGCTCCATTTAGATAGGAAGAAGGTATTTATATGTATCATTTCTTGTGTTCAATTTACTTATGTTCGTATATTATATGATCTGCTGCACCCTACAATATAATTCTGAAATACTTGCTAATATTTAACAAGGTAATACTTGTGAGGATGGTAGACAAACTTGTGAGGGTATTGTCACATTACCCGAAAAGAGCAAGAATAAGCTTGTGATGATCTGACTACTTGCTAGATTTCAACATATAAACTTTTCTTCATTTTGTAATCTATGATCAAGTTTAACTGTTATACCAGATATTGAGACAAGATTTCATGTTCCATTTGTCTGGATGTATTTGTTTGATGAAATCTGAAAACTTTCTCGAACAGATTCATAGTATATTCTAGGGCTGTTTTACCGATTTCTAATGTTTCACTAATCTATCTGTTATGTTTATGTTTATGCCAGTAATAGGTACTCCATAGGGAGTTTGCTGAAGATAGAAGTTGTAAGTCTAGTAATCCAACAAGGAGTAATGGAGCACTTGTGGTTTGTTACAAAAGAAGAAGAAACACTCTTGCAAGCTGTTCTCTTTTATCCTGTTCAGCTTACTGTGGGTTGATATCTAGTGATAACGAATAAGTTTCTATTACATGGAGTGAAACAGAGAACTCTTGTAGCATGGGACCTAGTACTTTATTATCCCCCTTCTCACCTCTAATCATAACTGAATGAGAGAGTGTGGGAGCTCTGTGTACTTTCAATATCGCAGTAAACAGTTCATATCGAAAGTTGAACAGATAGCAAGCAGATGTTTATGATCAGCTACTTACTGAATCTAATACAATAACTAGTTCTCAAAAGAATGTTGCCATTGTGAGTTCATGTCTGGTTGTGATGTTCTCTGAATTTTAAGCACACAGCCACAGCAACAAGCACTTTTTGATGCTTTCATACGGAGTTATGGCATATTACAGGAGAAGCAGAAGCATAATATTCATCGCAACTTCGCATCAGTTCTCTATCTCTCACTTCTTCGAGGCAAAGTATAAGCTACAAACAATTAGAAATGGGTGTTAGTATTGAAGAATGAAGAACTACATGGCAATCTACTTTAAGAATCTCAAGACTTGCCTCCGCAATTGTAGCAGACAGGGCGGTTTACATCAGGCCTGACTCTGGCGCTCTTCGCAGTGAACTGAAAGCATGACGGCGCACAAACAGCTCGGGTTCTGGCCAATCTGCTGCATCTTGGAACAGCACCTGTTGGCGACCTGCGCCTGCACATCCGACGATGCTGATTCGCACAGAGCCAACCCGAAGGGCCATTCTGTCCACAGGAACCCTGCCGCATTCCCTGGCAGCATCAGCGTTGTCGAATCCTGCAATGCTTGTTAATGGTAAGACCAGAACTCACTCCCAACAAAAATGGGAGAGGATGGAGCAATTAGAATGTTACTGGATTAATTCACCAGCCACTGCAGTTTAACATGCAGTGATGCTTCACAGTACACTTCTTTGGCATCAGTATGTGAATTTAAAGCAAAATTCATGTTTGAAAGATAATGAGTCCAACATTCACATCAACCAACATATAATACCATTCTTCACGTATCAAGTTTTATCTGACAGAACTCGAAAGCAAAACATGCAAAGAAGGTAGCAAAATCCAATATCCACGTAGTGTACTTTTTAGATCATCCTAAATATAACATAACATAATTCTGGCGCTAGAACAGCAAAGCAACAAGTCTAGTGACCCAAACAGGATTGATAAAGAAAGGCAACCATATTCTCCCCCTCGAACTCAGCATGTTATTGTAGTTAGTTCTTGGTTTGCATCACACTTGTCATTCTCGGTGCCTGCAATTAGATATCATTACCCAAAGAATTAGAACATGAGGCGGAAAACACTTGACAATGTAAAGTTCAGAGCAAAATGGCATAAGCATGCTACCATTTCCGAAATAAGTAATCCAGAAAGTGAATACTATCCAAGTGAAAGGTGATCAGAAAATCTATGGTGAAGACGAGTGCTAAGAATATCCTGACAAACATCATGACCAAATAAGAACAGCCATAGCTATGAATCCATTTCGTATGCGTTTGGATGTCAATAAGATCCATTTGTATTGACACAAACCCATCAAAGCATGTGCATACCAAATTGTATTGACAGACATGTTTAAGCATGCAGAAAAGAAACTGGAAAAATAATATATTCAAGTGCGTAGTTGCACAGTGGCTAGAACGGCATTTAAAACTTAAAATTTGGAAGAAGCTTAAAATTTCACATTTGTTGAATCTAAAATTAATGATCCAAAACAAACTTAGAATTAAAGAAACTATTTATAAATATTGAATAAGAAAATTTAAGAAATCAATACCAAAAAGTGGAGAAGAAACCTGATAAGAAAATTTAAACAGAAGGTAGCTTTGCATAGATTTCTACATGCAAACAATTGATGCAGACATCTCGCCCTCACGCGTGCACCGGAGAAGACAAAGACACTTTGCATTGATATGGTTCGAGTAGTCAGAATTAATATGTAATTTTTGATTTTATTCTATTTTGGGTTTTTGTAATTGTTTTCTTTTATTTGGGTTTAGTACCACATCGGTTAGGGACTCAAAATTGAGTTTTGTAAAGCCTATTTAAAGGTTCATTTATTCTGAATAAATTTTTTAATGCTGAATTTGATTAAAATTATTGTGAGATTGATTAATTGTGTTTTAGGAATTAATTCCTATAATTATCTCTTTATTAAAAACCCTAACCTATTTTCTCTCTCCCCCTCCCTCTTCCTCGCGTGTGCCGCCAGCCACCAAACCGGCCCCTCCTCTTCCCTGCCCCCCCCCCCCAACCCTTAATCCACTACCATACCCTCCTATCACTTCTTTCTTTTGCTGTCAAAGCCCACGCAATCGTCACCCTCTCCTCACAGTCAAAGAATCCAACCCACCCTCTTCTCCTTCCCATACCACTCCGCCGCCGACGCCAAGCTTCCCCGACCTTCCCCTATTCTCCCTCTCCAGAGTGATTTCACCTATTCGCTGCCGCCGCCACCAAACTTTCGTCATCACCCTCTCAAGATCTTGACACCAACTCTTCTTCGTGTCGCGTCACGTCGACAAGCTTCGGCTCCGCCTTGAACATCCGTCCCACAACTGCCTCCTCCACCTCTTACACCCTCCGCTCTGCCTGCCATCGACTCCGCCACCACCCTCATCCCCGTTGTCCCCCTCTCCTCCCACCGCTGCTGTTATCGACCTTGGATTCCAAATCGGGTTCATACTAGAACATGACCCGACCCACCTTACTTAAAGAGGAATCCTAACCCGATTAGCAATCGGGCTTCAACTCATGTAATGCCCCTATAAATTTTCACCCACAGGCTACAGCCTATCAAACCGTAGGCTAGACAGAAAATTTAGAGCCGTTATAATATAACACATAACTCAGGCAGTTCAAATATGGATATATGACACAAATCATATAGGTAGAAATTGAAGCTACATGATATATATAAAAGAAATCTCACTATGAATAAAGGGATCCCAACATGGGGATACAAGGTCTAAATCAAAAAAATATAGATACAAGGTCCAACATCAAATTCAAAAAAGTCTCTACATAGATATATGAATGCAAAAGAAAAGATTCTCTATAGAGCATTTTATCTACCTATCAACAGGATAGATAACTACCAATATCTCCGTCATTTGGCGCCTCTACGGACACTATGCGAACAACCTGACAAATAATAAATCAACAAGTGTTAGAACGCCAACAAGTCTATCCTCAAATAGGTACCTTCCGACCATGATCCTAAGGCTGACTCAATACTATGTCGAACAGGCAACTAAGAGAGATCCACATATATCAGGAAACAAATAACAAAGAAAAGAAGCATGGTATGCTACAATGAACAACGTGAATATGCACGGCACAGTACTGAATACCGGCCAATCTCAAATGCCAAGGCATAAAATCTCTATTAATCATCATTGCATAACTTATAAATCATCATATAGACAAATATTCATTCGCGTTCTCCCCTTCCTATGAAGATAATCATTCGCATTCGCCCCACCTACGAATAGCATCATTCGCATTTTCCCATCCACGAATGGCATCATTCACGTTCCCCCTCTTATGAATGGAATCATTCACGTATACCATTCGCATCCCCTCCATCCACGAATAAGTACAACACATATGTATACCACTCGTGTCTTTCCTGCAACTACAAATGTATACAATACACATAAATATTAAAATACACCATTCCATACAAATCATAACATATGAACAATCATATATATGAAATATGAATTTCATTCACCCATCACACAAAGCATGGTAGCTCTTTTCAATTAATCATAATGTAATATCCCTGATCTAAAATACTGTATTTTTTAAAGTATTTATTTATTTTTACTAGCTATTTTATTATTATTTATTAACTTGATTTATAGTACAAATTATTTGAAGATAGTAAATGGTATTTTTGGCCTTATATTTATATTTAGCATTATTAAGTAATATCATTTTAATTACTAGCTAGTATTTTTTCCATTACTATGTTACTATTATTACTATTGTAGTTGTTATTATTGTTAATACTGATATTGTTATTATTCTTATTTTATTGTTTTAGTCATTATTATTAATGGTAATATTTTTACCAAGTATTATTAGATAATATTTTTAATGTTGAAAATTTTATTATTATTATTACTACTATCTCTTTTTAATTATTAGTATTTATTATTATTATTGCTATTGTTATGGTTATTTTAATTATTATTATTAGTAGTATTGTTAACTATTATTATTTTTAATATTATTATTATGTATTGATATTATTGTTATAAATTATTATTACTGGAGTATTATTATCAGGATTTTAATTATTATTATTTTCTATTATTACATGGTTAATTATTATTATTATTTATCACCATTGTTATTATTAATATTATTGCCTGAATTATTATTTTTCCTTCTTGATTATTTTCCCCATACTTATTTATCTATAACCCAAAACCCATTCCTAATCCAAATCCTATCTTATCAAATCTTTTCATAAATCTTAACTAATCCTAATCTAAATCCTAACAATAATCATATCTATCCTAACTTACCCAAATTTAAATCTTATTTTCAAAATCATAACCTTAATTAATTTTATCCTAAACTACTCAGTCAAGCAGTTTGAACCCAACTGAAATTCTGATTTTTTAAAAATTCCTAATGCTCTATAAAAAGCCTAAACTACTTCTTTTTCTACCTCAAAAAAAAACTACGACCCAACTCTCCCCACCTCCTTTCTTTTCTCCTCAAGCGGAGCATGAAGAAAAGGAATCTCGAAGTGCAGAAATTAAGGAACATGCTGGGAGAGATCAAATCCAAGTAATCTAACTTTTCAAAATTTATTTGATATAAATAGTTTATTAAAAATCATGTCTCTACCATCATCTCCATGAATATTTTTTTAGACATCAAAACTCAATCTAAAATCCAACTAAAATACATGTGAGGATATACCAACCCATATTTTAAATTACATATTCTTTCCGAAATTTTTATAGCAAAAGATTTCAAAAAAAATAAATTGGCCGCTGCTCTCGGCCAGGCCGAGAGCAGCTCGACCTGATTCAACTGGCCTAGGCCAAGGCTAGCCTGGCCCGGCCCGACCCGACTCGGCCCAGCTGGCCTGGCCGGCTAGGCCAGCACAAGGCCTTAGGCCCTGTTAACAAAAAAAAGAAGAAATTTTGAACCAGGCCTGGGCCGGGCCTGGGCTGCTGGATATCTATAAAAAAAAGAAAGAAAGAAAGAGAGAGAAAAATTGCATATTAAAATAATTTGCTAAAAATATCAAAAAATGGAGAAAAATATAAACACTAGTCTACAATAATTCTACTTTTTATGATAAAAAAATTTAGATAAATAGCAGCATGAATTAACACAAATCACCCACTTTAAAGCCATTTTTCCTTAATGGTAAATTTAAACCCGTTAAGCATTTTAATGGTTTAAAATCTATTAAAAATCTAACAAAAATTAGAAATTGGTTTAAACTAAACCTACTAAATTCCTTAGACCCAGAGGACCATATTCCCAACCCCAAACCAATTAATCAAGATTAAAACCCCTTATAACTCTCAAGTAAAATATCTTTTTAAAAATCTAATAATTTCTATTGAAATGAACTATGTAGATTTATCGAGGCCTTATGATTTCAGTGTTTTGGACTTGGGATCGAGTTCAGGTGAGTGTTTCTTTTCTTTGTGCAATTTTATTTAATTTTGTTGTGAGTGTTTTTTTCCTCCTTCAGTTAAACAAGAATTTTGTGATAAATAATTTTATATTGTTAAGTAATTATGTTACTAAAATTTACTAAGATGATATTTGAGAGTGTTTGCTCTTGCATCATTTTCTTATTGTTGTTATCAGTTACTTGTATCATTTCACATGACCATCTGATATATTATATATGTATGTTTACTTATATTCCTTCATGAGACATCGGTGAGTGCTCATCCTATTTAGTTAGTTTATGTGAGTGTTTATCAATGTTATTGCATGTGTGGAGGATTATTACTTTTGATTCTAGGCTAATTGTCATACACCTTAGACTATGACTTAGATTGATTTGATATTGACCTGATTCATATTTTTAGACTTATTTGAGGTATTTATTGGACATTTATTTAATGATACTTCAGACGAGAATTCATTTAGACAATAAGGGTGGATTAAATAAGATGTTACCCTAAGATTGATTTATCTGAATGCTTGGATTTATATATGGACATAGAGTTCAACTTGAGATTTACATGAATACCTTACCTTGATTTTGATCTCACATAATACTGATTTTGAATTATTAGTTGCAAGTATTTTATTTGAATATATTCACTGATAAATTATTTGAGTAATGATGTTTATTGATATCGAGATTTGAGTACAGAGACTTTCTAGATTTCATGTAGTTTGAGGATGTCCCACTCCTTAGTTATTATTTTGATTAAGATTGAAACTATTGGTGATATAACTTAAACTATAATTATATTTAGATCTTGGATTTGACTGGTTCACGATGATAGTTATACGATTTGATAACTGAGTGACATTATCAGTAGATTTGATTATTCTTATTGATGGTAAAACGGGTGAGAGTTTGGTTAGATATTGATGATTGATTAATTTGGAGATTCTTTATTAAAAAAAACGAGAAATTGGACTTGGATTTGTTAGCAGACTCGATTGAGTTAGAGTTGACCTTGGATTGAGGAGTAGACGTAGATTGGTTTGACCTTACCTGATGGCATGTATATGCATAATTGACTAGTTACTTGGATTTCTGAATCTTGTGTTTGAACTTAATGGAAGTGAGAGTGTATGATGGTCTTAATTAAGATTAGATAATGATGATTGGTAGGATATAAATGAGTATATATATTTATATATTGAGACTTGGATATATCGATGACTTTGAGAATCTGAGTTGATTAAATATTTTGCCCGGATTATTCTATTCATGCCAGCAGGTCATTACTTATTCTGAATATCATGATTTACCTGAAGAACTTGACTGATTATACATGACATTTACCTGATAACTATAATGTCCATGTTACCATAATTGTTGGGAGAATATTGTATACAGTAACAACACTCTCGTGTTATACTTGTTACATATCATGTTATACCGGTATCCTGTTCACTGATACTATATATCATGTTATACTAGTATCCTGATTACACATGTTGACGTTGTTACCCACCGAGTTATCCCAGTGGTCTAGGTAACATGTGCATTAAATAATCGTTAATAATCTAAATAACTTGATATTAAATAACTTATACTGGGATTGGAGAGATTGATGGAGGAGACAGCGTCTGTATTTTAGGTGGACCTAAGATATAGGATGTGCAGCCGAAAGAGAGTTCCACTGCAGGGTTCCCAGAGGGTGACTGACACCCCGTCCTGTTCTTATTCCTGTTATACATGTTATACATGTCCTTGACTACATTGCGGTAGGGCCTGATTCAGCGCCAGGAGTATGGGTCGTGGTCCCGGGTATGTACGGGACCCACCCAAAGTATGGACAATGTCTCCAACTGATCAGTTTTAATAATTTAGGACCTTGATTGTCACGTGTGATAGGCATAGTATGGGATGTGTTTATTACAAGTGGTAATTGGTGTTCGCTGACATAATAATAATAAACTGTTCATAATGTACTGTAATTGATTGTCTTTTCCTGATACATGTATGTATGCTAGACACCCGATGTTACACCTGACCTGATTGGACATCTAACTCTAGTACTGACTGACTCTACTCGCCTGATATATAGATTATGATAGACACCTGATTGAATACCTGACTGGACATATGCTCTACTGTGTGCTATCTACATTACTGTTTATTTACTTTATTCATGCCATTTCTTATTTTCATATATATATATTTTTATCTGCTCACATGTTATATGTACATGTACTTTCCAGTTTATTTTTACACATTTACTAGGAGTTCTGACTCCCTAAATTTGCATATTCAGATTTGTGGCTATTTATTGCTGATCAAGTATTTGGAGAGGATTACATGCGTTACGAGGAGCTGGAGTCTTTCTTTTCTTGACTATAGGTATTCTTGCTCATGTTATTTCCTGATTTTATCTAATATCGTATCCAGTTGCATTTCTTTCCTTTATTCATCTGCTATTATTGTGTTAGATCTTTATATGTCATATTGCAGTTATATGGTTTATCATAGTGATTATATAGCTCGTTCAAGTTACTTTAGGCTTAGCGTATATGCGTGGGGTATTTTCCTCACGTATATACGTCGCCAACTCTCGTCGCGACTCCGTTTTCACGTATTTTGGGAAGCGAGACGTAACATATACTAAATGGATGTCCATGCTTCTAAAATATAAAATTCAATCTTCATCTCCTAGAACTCATAAATTCTTATGAATCTAGCAAGCCCAATATACAAGTGAATGCACACATATGAATCAACGAATGAATACGCTACTGCTTCCTTAAATTAACATGTCAATGTAATAGAAATTACATTTTAAACAACCATATAACCTAGATCTCATAAAAATTCTATTTTTATGGATCTACATCTGTCTATATTAACATGTAGGCAACCTACTAACTATAGGATATACATATATTTAACTTAACCAAGTCTAAGCATGATAACCAACTACAAGGTTACACCTACCCTTAATGAAAATCCTACACATCAAGAATATGGTAAGAGGTAACCAAAGGAGGAAGACTTGTCTTGCCAAGCAAAGAAGCTAGAGTTTTGCAAATGAAAACATGAAAGAATTCAGCCCCCACAACATATATAGGGTAGACCAAACAGAGTTGAAGTCTAATCAGAACATGGCTCTGCCGCCCAGATTAATCAACGACTGAGATTATTAGTCAACTAATAACTTGTAGGTCGGTTCAATTAGTCGACTAGAAGAAATGGTTAGTCGACTAGCTGACAATAACAAGTTTTTGTTAAGGGTCATTAGTCGACTAATTATGAAGCATTAGTCGACTAGTCTCTATCAAGTTGGTTATATTAGTCGACTACTCTAACATCACAAAACAAAGATTGGTTCTCTGTTGGATATCTTAGTCGACTAGTCTGGCATCACAAGTCTCTATTGAGGCTATTAATCAACTGGTTTGAGCCACTAGCAGACTAGATTGGGTTCAAACTCAAAATACACATCTACTGGTCTCTTTACTGAAAACCACCTAGAGGGGGGGTGAATAGTGATTATGCTAATCTAGAAACTAGATGCGCTAAATGCGGAAGCTAAAACAAATTTTGCAACACACTTAATACAACACACAAGTGTAGCCGAATTCCCCGTGAAGGGCTCTGAACTAACTCCTCTTGATTCCCCTAGATAAGGGTTGAGGTGCTATATGAAGCTCTTGTGGTTAAGCATAAGTGAGGCACACACACAGGCAAGCCAAGCATATAAAGATGAACAATATGAAACAATGCAAGGCACAACACAAGTATGAATGATATGACAATATGAATAATGCTATGCACAAATAAAAGAGAGAGAGTTAGAGAGACAATGGATCAAACGCAAACACAAAGATATGTTTCGAGGTTCGAGCCCCTAACTCTACGTCCCCGCCTTCACCGAGAAGGATTTCTAATCCACTATCTTGTCCACCGAGGACTCCCACCGAGGGAACCTTCACCGAGAAGGATTTTTACAACAAGGGAGTACCGAACTCCTCTCTCAAACACCGCCTCACAACCGAGGGGTAGGCCCGTAGCCAAACAACAACCAACACCTCTACCGAAGAGGGTTACAAACCACCAAGCTCCACCTCACACAAGAGGGAGCAAACAACAATCTCCACCTCTACCAAAGAGGGAGCAAACACCAACCCAATACAATAACCTCAACCTCTACCAAAGAGGGAGCAACACAAGAAATCAAGGGTTTACAACAAGTGGTATGTCTCAACCACAAACCTCTTTTCTTTTTCCACAAACAAAGATCCTAAATAGATTAGGATAGAAGATAGCTCAAGTGTGGAAAAAAAAACAAGTGTTTTGATCAAAGAAATTCTCTTGGGAAAACACCAAAAGATATAGAAGTTTAGATCAAAAACTAATTCCCAAAACCCTAATTTTTTTGAAATAAACAAAACACTTAAAACAAATAAGATTGATCTTTTTGCTCTTTAAACTCTTTTGAAAACTTCTTTTTAAAACCATAGAATGGGGAAAAAATAGCTCAGAAAATCTTAGTTAAAACCATGAAGAAATGGGGTATTTATAGCCCCAATAGATAACTAGCCGTTAGGCTGATCTGTCAGCCTGACAGGCTTGCGGTCGACCGGCCCGGCCGACCGCCAACGATCATAATTATCACCGTTGGGCCATCCCGGTCGACCGACTCGGCCGACCGCCAGATACAGAGAGCAGAGCTCTCTGGTCCGGCCGTCCGGCCCTGTGTCTGCCAGACGTGCACAGGCTGTGCACGTTGGTCGACCGCAAACGGTCGACTGGCCCTTGGTGCGGTCGACCTTGCGGTCGGCCGACCTGGCCTGTCAGCCACTATTCTGGGTCAGAAACACATGTTAAAAATATTTCTAAAAATTCTTTTAAGTCTTGTAAAAAAAACCCTAAAAATAGTTTTAACATTTTGCATTGATATATAAACATGTGATAAACGTTTTAACTCAAATATCAAGCATATGAAACCATTTTTGTGTTTTAACATTTTTACCAAAAACCAAAACTTGTATTTTATCAAACTTGAATTTTTCAACACATGAATAAGAAAGTCAAAATAAGTTTGTTTAAAAGTTAAGCATGCATGTATAGAATGAATCTACTATACATAAACCAATTAAACTTGTTTTGATCAATCTATTCATGAAAACAAATATCGGTTAAACTAAAAACCGAAAAAACCATAAAACGTGTGTGTTGTGCACTTGAGCATATCAACTATTATAAGCTTTACAACATGGATCTAAAACACACAAACCTAAACTAGGATACCTAAGTCTTCTTGATGATCTTCCATCTTCAAGTCAACTCGATCCCAAACGTGATCCAACGAGCATGGCTATGAATGATCTTGACGCTCGGGCTCGGGAATCACCATGAAAAGCTTCTAAACTCCTTGTTGAAGCTAATCACCAACTAATATCTTGCTAAATGATCTGAAACTTAAAATCACAAGATTATTAGTAAACATAACTACATGAGTTAATCATCATCAAAACTAGAGAGGAAGGCCTCCGGGTCAACAATCTCCCCCTTTTTGATGATGACAAAACTCATGGAGTTATATATGCATGGATTAAAGTTAAGCTTCAAAGAAGCTCCCCCTTAACTCATGCATAAACAAATAAACAATAAATGATGCATAATCATGCATAAACAGTAAAAGGCTCTAGATACCCAATGAAATGTTCAAAAACAAAACATGCTTTAGATACCAATTAAAATTAAACTAAATTAAACTTAATATATGCAAAACATAAATATGCATATATAAAACATGTTCCAATGAATATTTTGAAAGATTTTGAGTTTTATATGCATGTTAAATTCTCAAATAATTCTCCCCCTTTTTGTCAATCATCAACAAAGGGGTAAAAATCAAAACAAAACAAATCTTCTCCCTTTTTAATACAAGAAACAATCATCAATAAGGGTAAAAGCAAAACTAAATCAATAATTTTTCTCCCTTTTTTTGTTCGAA
This sequence comes from Agave tequilana, assembly GCA_038442645.1. NCBI lineage: Eukaryota > Viridiplantae > Streptophyta > Magnoliopsida > Asparagales > Asparagaceae > Agave > Agave tequilana. The sequence continues at coordinate 84,745 of JAVJIF010013583.1, read as the reverse complement.
ACAATGAATCAATAAAGGGTTAATAAATACAATGTTCTCCCCCTTTTTGTCTAAAACAAAAACAAAAACCAAATAGGGGTGACAATCAATTAAGGTACCAATTGAAAATATGTCAAAGAAGCATCTTGATACCAATTGAAAGTAAACATAAATCAATCAACAAATGGCATATGTGATATACATTCATGAAGAGGAAGACGGTAAAGTAACTTCCCTACATATATGCATTATATGAAAGAGGGATGACAAGCCCTAATTCACATAACGCATATTATGTAATGCATAAGAGGAGATGTGAAGCTCCCCCTACACACGTGTATCACATAAAAGAGATGTCAAGCTCCTCAATACAAGATACACTCAACATGAATCTATATGTAGAAGAGATGTTAAGCTCTCCTTGCATATAGGCAATACAAATCAAAACTTTTGAGTATTTTCTTTAAACACAATTTTGAGATACCAATTGAAATCATAAACATCTTGATATCAAAAGAGAGTAATTTTTCTTTTTAAGTATATGATATCAATTTGAAATTTTTTTTTCTATCATAAAGTAAGGGAGTAGAAAACAAATACCAATTGAAATATGGAAATCGAATTTTCTCCCCCTTTATGAAATACCAACTAAAACACGTGCATAAGCTTGTTTAAGAAACCAATTGAAAATTGAATCAATTGAAACAAAGTTGAAGCTCAAGCTTTAGCATAAACAAAATTTTGTGCTTAAAGATATAGGGATATAATAAGCACAAATAAAACATATATATGTATGAAAAGTTTAATACCAATCGAAATTGATACTATTGGATTTGAAAAACATACATACATACAAACATATATGAGTATACAAGAAAGGTCAAAATTGATACCAATTGAAAGAATTTCAATGATACCAATTGAAACAACAATAATGATCAAGTGTATATCTCATATAACTACCACCCAATCATGTTCAAGTTTAAAATGATTTTCAATATAAGGCATACATGAGCATGATCTCCCATCCGTCCGCCCGTAGATGGTAGGGGTTTTCAAAAAATAGGTTTGAAAAATAAAGTATGTTTGAAAAACTCTACCAAATGAAGAATATCGCAACTAGTTATATGAAAAATTTGTAAACTAGTACGAAATCCTTAAAGCAAGGAATAAAACAAAATTATTTTTCATAAACATGAAATTCACAAAATAGTCAACACTCATAATCAATTAAGCATAAATATGACTCATGAAAACAAACACATGAGTAAACAATAAATGTGAGTGTACAAATACAATGTGAAGATCATAATCATGAAAGATGGACAATAAGCTCAATATTCCTTGAAACATGAAAACATGAAAATCATCAAAACTTATTTAATCTTCAAGGTTTATGTATGTCCTATACAAACTAAAGTATACATACATATCCAAACACAACGAGTCCACAAAGATATATGCATGAAGGCACGTGGCTCAAAGGATGTATATGTATAATAATAATTTGGATAAAATAGACATATACATGAAGTTAAACAAAAACACATGGAAACATGAAAAACTAAATTTCCATTAAAACAAATTTCATTTCAAGGTATATGTATGATTTGTCAACACAAAAAGTATACATACATATCCTTAAACACAATTGAGTTCATATATATATAGATTTGCATGAAAGGCAAATGACTCAAGGGGTATACATGTATATCTTAAAGTTTGGCAAAATAGACATATACATGAAATTTAAACATAATCATGAAAATAAAACCAAAATGGGAATACAAGTTTAAAATGTATGGATCATCAAAACTAGACTATACTAGCACATCTAATGGGTTCAAATAAGCATTCAAGCACAAACATATATAGATTTATTTGTGACCCACTATATGTACAGGTATAAATCCTAGTCTTAATGAAAACTAACATTTAAACATATATTCAAATCATTAGGCATAAAACAAGATAAAGATCAACATGATAAACATAAACATGATTATTATGTAAGTTCACATGTTATTAGAGCTATGATAAACATGATAGCTAAACATATACGAGAACACAAAATAATAGTCCATTTTAAACATGGGTGTCTCAAAGGCTATACATGCATGTCAATGGTCTAATAATCATGGCATTTTCATAATAATCTCAAAACAATAAATCATGCTACAAATGATAAACATGGGAAGCATGCAAACATAAATAAGGAGTTAGATATTCGATACCAAAACCAATGAAGGCACCTCTCTAGTACTCCAAACCAAGGTGGTCATCTCCACCAAAACTTCCCTTGAAAGTGATGCATCCAAATAGTTTCCTTTAAGCACGGAACGCATCCACTCCAAGGTACCCATACTCTCACGTCATGCGAGAGCCCACACCTACATCAAAAATACGAGGGGTGGTCTTTGGTACCCATATCTTGTTGGGTCCATGGGGGTTAGTCCCTTCTCTAACCCAAACAAATTTATTTGCTAAATTACAATCATGTATACGATCAAAGCAAAATTTAGCAAGGTGGCCTTTACGTCCACAATGTGTACAAGTGTACACATGAGCATACAATGTGTGATGGTGTCCGTGAGGAGCATGTGTATGCCGTGGAGGGTGTGCATGCATAATAGTTGGAACTTGTTTCTTTCGAAACAAATTTCCAAACGTGTATGACCCACTACACATTGGCTAAAAGTGGAGCCCAAACAATCTACACTCTTCTTAAGCAAAGATATATCATTATTAATCAAAGAAGAAGTGTGGCATGCAATGGATGAAATGTGTGATACTACCCTAGCATGGCAAATATGTGTAGACATATCATTTTTTAAAGCTTTATTTTTATTTAAACAAATTTCTAATTCTTTTGAAATAAAATCAATTTCTCTTTTCAAAGAATCATTTTCTTTTAAAACAAATTCAACTTTTGAAGACAAAACATCATTATTATTCAAAACATCATTACAATCATTTTTATTTTTCAAAATTTTATTTTCTTTTAGTACAAGGTCTAGTTGAGATCTCAATGAATCCCTTTCATTATAGACCTCAACCTTCTCTTGCAAAACCTTGTCAAGTCTAGAATGCAAACTTTTATTTTCTTTTTCAATTCCTAAACTTTTCTTTTTCAAAACCTTATATTTTTCAATTAATTTTTCACAAACTATTGAAAGTTCTTCATTTAAAGCATGGGCATCAATATGATCATCATATGAAGAACTAGAATCAAAACTATCTAGTTGAGTTTCCGATTGTACCTCAAGGGAGTCATTCCCTTGGATCATTAAACATTGTGAGTCGGATTCTCCACTAGACTCCTCCGGTTGGATAGGCAATTGAAGCTTGGAGGTGATGGTTGTTGTCAACTTGTTCCACACTGCAAAAGCGGAATCAAGATTAGAAACATGCATAAGATAATCTTTAGGTAGCGTGCTTCTAATGGCCTCAAGGGCTTGTGCATTGGCTCCTATATGCTTGCTATCACTAAGGTAGGATTCCTTGGTAATGGCAAGGTGAATCTTATAACCTAGGGTTTGGAGGTAAATGGACATCTTAGTCTTCCAAACAAGAATATTGGAAGGGTCAAACATAGGTGGGGTCATGAAGTCCATGAATGTAAACAATATGTGTGCAAACAAGCAAATGCAAATGGAGATTAGCAAACAAGGATCTCACTCCTAGGATGTTAAGCCTAAAGTATCAGGAGCGTAGGCTCTGATACCAATTGAAAACCACCTAGAGGGGGGTGAATAGGTAATTATGCTAATCTAGAAACTAGATGCGCTAAATGCGGAAGTTAAAACAAATTTTGCAACACACTTAATACAACACACAAGTGTAGCCGAATTCCCCATGAAGGGCTCTGGACTAACTCCTCTTGATTCCCCTAGATAAGGGTTGAGGTACTATATGAAGCTCTTGTGGTTAAGTATAAGTGAGGCACACACAAGCAAGCCAAGCATATAAAGATGAACAATATGAAACAATGCAAGGCACAACACAAGTATGAATGATATGACAATATGAATATGCTATGCACAAATAAAAGAGAGAGAGTTAGAGAGACAATGGATCAAACGCAAACACAAAGATATGTTATCGAGGTTCGAGCCCCTAGCTCTACGTCCCCGCCTTCACCGAGAAGGATTTCTAATCCACTATCTTATCCACCGAGGACTCCCACCGAGGGAACCTTCACCGAGAAGAATTTTACAACAAGGGAGTACCGAACTCCTCTCTCAACACCGCCTCACAACTGAGGGGTAGGCCCGTAGCCAAACAACAACCAACACCTCTACCGAAGAGGGTTACAAACCACCAAGCTCCGCCTCACACAAAAGGGAGCAAACAACAATCTCCACCTCTACCAAAGAGGAAGCAAACACCAACCCAATACAACAACCTCAACCTCTACCAAAGAGGGAGCAACACAAGAAATCAAGGTTTACAACAAGTGGTATGTCTCAACCACAAACCTCTTTTCTTTTTCCACAAACAAAGATCCTAAATAGATTAGGATAGAAGATAGCTCAAGTGTGGAAAAAAACAAGTGTTTTGATCAAAGAAATTCTCTTGGGAAAACACCAAAAAGATATAGAAGTTTAGATCAAAAACTAATTCCCAAAACCCTAATTTCTTTGAAATAAACAAAACACTTAAAACAAATAAGATTGATCTTTTTGCTCTTTAAACTCTTTTGAAAACTTTTTTTTAAAACCAGAGAATGGGAAAAAATTAACTCAGAAAATCTTAGTTAAAACCATGAAGAAATGGGGTATTTATAGCCCCAATAGATAACTAGCCGTTAGGCTGATCTGTCAGCCTGACAGGCTTGCGGTCGACCGGCCCGGCCGACCGCCAACGGTCATAATTATCACCGTTGGGCCATCCCGGTCGACCGACTCGGCCGACCGCCAGATACAGAGAGCAGAGCTCTCTGGTCCGGCCGGCCGTCCGGCCCTGTGTCTGCCAGACGTGCACAGGCTGTGCACGTCGGTCGACCGCAAACGGTCGACTGGCCCTTGGTGCGGTCGACCTTGCGGTCGGCCGACCTAGCCTGTCAGCCACTATTCTGGGTCAGAAACACATGTTAAAAATATTTCTAAAAATTCTTTTAAGTCTTGTAAAAAAAACCCCAAAATAGTTTTAACATTTTGCATTGATATATAAACATGTGATAAAATTTTAATTCAAATATCAAGCATATGAAACCATTTTTGTGTTTTAACATTTTTACCAAAAACCAAAACTTGGATTTTCAACACATGAATAGGAAAGTCAAAATAAGTTTGTTTAAAAGTTAAGCATGCATGTATAGAATGAATCTACTATACATAAACCAATTAAACTTGTTTTGATCAATCTATTCATGAAAACAAATATCGGTTAAACTAAAAACCGAAAAATCATAAAACGTGTGTGTTGTGCACTTGAGCATATCAACTATTTTAAGCTTTACAATATGGATCTAAAACACACAAACCTAAACTAGGATACCTAAGTCTTCTTGATGATCTTCCATCTTCAAGTCGACTCGATCCCAAACGTGATCCAACGAGCATGGCTATGAATGATCTTGACGCTCGAGCTCGGGAATCACCATGAAAACTTCTAAACTCCTTGTTGAAGCTAATCACCAACTAATATCTTACTAAATGATCTGAAACTTAAAATCACAAGATTATTAGTAAACATAACTACATGAGTTAATCATCATCAAAACTAGAGAGGAAGGCCTCCGGGCCAACATTTAGGGCCTGTTTGGTTGGTTGCAAAACTTTGCAAAATGCAAAAAGTTTTGCAACTTTACCATTTACACTTGTTTGTTTCCATTTGCAAAATGCAAAAACTTTTTCCACTTTACAGTTGCTACAGTTAAATTTGTGGTCATTTAATTCTCACTTTTACACTCATATTTTCTCACTTGCAGTTGCTACAGTTAAATTTGTGGTCATTTAATTCTCACTTTTACACTCATATTTTCTCACTTGCAGTTGCTACAGTTAATTTGTGTCATGTAACTCTCACTTGTAGTACACCAATCAAAACAGTTACTTGATAATCAATATAATTTAATATTTTTAAATTTAATATTTTAAATAGTGTTCAATTTCTTATTTAAGTATTTAATTATTTTATATTTTTAATCTTTAATTTTATTGTTTTAATATTGTTTTAATATTTAATATTTACTATTATAATTTACTATTTTATTTAATATTTTATTTAATATTTTATTATTTTATTAATACTTATTCCATTTTTTATTATTTATTTAGAGTAATATTTTATTAATATAACAATATTATACTATAATATAAAATTACTATATATTTAGTTATTTAATTTTTAATATAAAAATTACTTTATTAATATCATAATAATTTTATTATTATATTAATATTTTATTATGTTAATATTGTAACAAAGTATTTAATTATTTTATATTTTAATCTTTAATTTTTTATTGTTTTTAATATTGTTTTAATATTTAATATTTTACTATTTTAATTTACTATTTTCATTTAATATTTTATTTAATATTTTATTATTTTATTAATACTTATTCCATTTTTTATTATTTTATTTAGAGTAAATATTTTATTAATATAACAATATTATACTATAATATAAAATTACTATATATTTAGTTATTTAATTTTTAATATAAAAATTACTTTATTAATATCATAATAATTTTTATTATTATATAATATTTTATTATGTTAATATTGTAATAATAATTCAGTATAATAATACTTTAATGATAATTTATTATTAAATTATAATTATATTTTACTTTGTTATTTTTATATTTCAATAATATTACAATAATATTATAATAAAATTTATACTATAATAATTTTCAAGTATTTTAATATTATACTATATTTTTACTATATTTTATTCTTTAACATTTTTTAATATTTATATTTTATTAGTATTCTTAAAATTTTATTAATGTTCTTTAGATTTTCTTAAGATTTTATATCATTATTTAATTAATATTTTATTAATATATTATTATAAATAAAATATTAAGATTATTAATTTTTATCTCAAATTATTAATACAATTTAATTTGCAATATTAGATTTAATTTAATAATATTTATATTATTTAAATCACTGCTACAGTTAATTTGTGGTCAACTTTTCCACTTTCACTTTACATTACCAACCAAACACCGTAAAACACAAAATACTTTACCATTTACACTTTCACTTTACCAACCAAACACCGTAAAACACAATATACTTTTCCATTTACACATCACTTTATCAACCAAACACCGTAAAACACAATATATTTTCACTGCTACAGTTCACTTTTCCATTCTCATTTTACAACTTACGACTTGCGACGTTTTGCAACGAACCAAACAGGCCTTACTAGTTGATTACCCTGATTATTAGTCGACTAGTTTGTGCATCATTGCACCAACTCTCTATGTAACATGTATATACACTTATACACACATCACTACACCCCAACTCTCAACAACCTATATATATACATATACACATACATATATATACACACTTTTATACATAAAAACTCTTAGTAATACATATACATTTATATGTATATCCTATTGGGATTTGTGCAAACAAATAGTCTCACATCGGCTAGACATGGGGATGGTGCTAGGTATACAAGGATCTGGGCCACTCCACCTAGAAGGCTAGTCATTTGGGATGGTACCCCAAATCCTTATAAGTAGTATCAGAGTCATGCCCCGAACTTAGTCGTGTGTGTGGGTGATGTTCGATCCCCTATGACGCAAAGACGCGGGCGCTTGCGGAAGGCACGGTAAAAGGGCATTGTAAAGCTAGTTGGGCTCTCGATGATTTGGCAGCAATGCTCCTGCTTCATGAAAGGTGTGCACAACCAACACAGTGAAGAGGAGTTACAGGCTGAAATCCTGCTTCACGTAAGGCGTGTGTCTCAACGCAGTGAAGAGGATCTCGATCTCGATCTCGATGGACCATATGTCTTCCAAGTGTGAAGATGATCATCCAGGCGTGCAGGGAGACTCTTTATTCGAGAGAGATTGTTGGGATTGTGCGAATAAATAGTCCCACATCGGCTAAACATGGGGATAGTCTTGGGTATACAAGATTTGGGCTACACCTATAAGGCTAGTTTTTTGAGATGGTAACTCAAGTCCTTACATACCCACACATCCATACATGAAAATAACATTAAATAAACTTTCAAAATTTTCAGGGTGTTACATTCACCCCACCTAAATAAGAATTTCGTCTCCGAAATTCAACTACTATAAAAATCAATAAACAAGCATATAGAATAAAAGCAATACAGGATGGGTTAACACAGTTATGTATATATTGGCTTCTAATTGCACGAAACTGATACGTCGAAGGAATAATCCAAATAAGAAAACTCTCATGTAGATATCATATGTCTCGCGCAGTTATAGGCTATGTATACATGATCTATATTAATTCAATACCTAAATACAAACAATGAACACACACGGATGCAAACAAGTAATTATATCACACGCTCTCATACACGTACCCACGCACACATGCAAAGCCCACATGGTTATCCCATGCGTCATATGCAAGCAACAAAACAAACAAACAGAAAAATTACACGTGTCCATACACATGTCCATACATACATGCAAAGCCCACGTAGCTATCACACACATCTAATGCATGCGATAATGCAAATAAAATAGAATCGCTCAATCAATTGTAAGTCACCCAAAACATCAAACAGATTTCAACTCTGTTGAAATCAACAACACAATACAATCACTCGGACTCATAATATCGTGGATTCTACACTCAATGAATCCTATACTTGCTCCAACTCAGACACAGATTATGATCCCTAGGACACTTGAACCTAAAACTCTGATACCACTTGTAACGCCTCTAAATTTTCACCCACCGGCTACAGTCTATCAGGCCACAGTCTGGGCAGAAAATTTAGAACCGTTATAATATGATATATAACTCAGGCAGTTCAAATATGGATATATGACAGGAGTCAAATCATATAGGTAGAAATTGAAACTGTATGACATATATAAAAGAAATTCCACTCGGGGTAAAGGTCTCAAGTCATATACAAAGGGTTCCTAGCATAGGGATACAAGATCTAAACCAAAATATGAATACAACATCCAACATCAAATATAGAAAAGTCTCTACGTGGATACATGAATACAAAAGAAAAGACTCCCTATATAGCACTCTATCTACCTATCAACAGGATAAAAGACATCAATGTTTCTGTCACTCGGCGCCTTTACACACACCCTGCGAACACCCTGAAAAATAATAATCAATAGGCGTTAGAATGCTAACATGTCTATCCTCAAATGGGTACCTTTCGACCATGATCCCGACCATGATCCTAAGACTGACTCAGTACAAGGTCGAACAGGCAACTTAGAGGGGTCTACATATATCAGGAAAAAAATAACAAAGAAAAGAAATATGGTATCCTTAAGCATAGTATGCTACAATGAACAATGTGAATATGCACGAGACAATACCAGATACCCAGCCAGTCTCAAATGCCAAAGCATAAAATCTCAATTAATCATCATATCCATAACATCATAAATCATCATATAAACAAATAATCATTCATGTTCTCCCTTTCCTACGAAGATAGTCGTTCGCATTCGCCCCCGCCTACGAATAGCATCGTTCGCGTTCGCCCCCACCCACGAATATCCTCCTATGAATGGAATCATTCATGTTTATCATTCGCATCCCCCTATTCACGAATGAATACAACACATAAGTATACGGACTTGTGTCTTCCTTGTAATCTCAAATGTATACAATACAAATACACATCAATATCAAAATACACCATTCCATACAAAACATAACATATGAACAATCATATATATAAAATATGAATTTCATTCACATATCACACAAAGCACGTATTTCTTTTCGATTAATCATACTAAATGAATTTTCATGCTTCTAAAATATAGAATTCAACTCGTCATCTCCTAGAACTCATAAACATCGTTTTCTTATGAATCTAGCAAGCCCAATATATATGTGAACGCAACCATATGAATCAAAGATGAATTTGCTATTATTTCCTTGAATTAACATGTCAATGTAATAGAAATTATATTTTTAATTATTATATAACCTAGATCTCATAAAAATCCTATTTTTATGAATCTACATCTCTCTATATTAACATATAGGCAATCTACTAATTATAAGATGCACATATATTTAACTTAACTAAGTCTAAGCATGATAACCAACTACAAGGTCACACCTACACCCTTAATGGAAACCCTATACATCAAGAACATGAGAAGAGGCAACCAAAGGAGGAAGATTTCCCTCGCTAAGCAAAGAAAATAATGGCTCAAAGGTGGCGGTGGTGATAGGGAGCTCCTCCTAACTGGTCTTCTCACCAAGATGAAATCCCCAAGTTCTTCAATCTTCTTTCTCTAGCCTCTTTCTCTAGCCATTCTCTCTTTCTCTCTCTAGAGTGGGCCGATCAAGTGGAAAAGAAGGAGGCGCAAAACGTAGAGTTTTGCAAATGAAAACATGAGAGAATTCATTCCCCCCCTCAACATATATATATATATATATATATATATATATATATATATATATATATATAGGTAGACCAAACAGAGTTGGGATCCAATCAGAACACAGCTCTGCCGCCCAGATTAGTCGACTACTGAGATCATTAGTCAACTAACAACCAGTAGGTCGGCTCAATTAGTCGACTAGAAGAAATGATTAGTCATAGTCCGACAATGACAAGTTTTTGTTAAGGGTCATTAGTCGACTAGTATGAAGTAATAGTTGACTAGAGCGTATCAAGTCGGTTGTATTAGTTGACTAATATAGTTGACTAGTCTGACATCACTAAACAAAGTTTGGTTCTCTGTTGGATCTATTTGTCGACTAATAGGATTGATTAGTCGACTAGTCTGGTATCACAAGTCTTTGTTGAGGCTATTAGTCGACTAGTCTAGGCTGCTAGTCGACTAGACTGGGTTCAAATACAAAATACACATCTACTGGTCTCTTCACTAGTCGACTACCCTGATTATTAGTCGACTAGTATGTGCATCAATGTACCAAGTCTTTATGTAACATGTATATACACTTATATATACATCACTGCACCACAACTCTCAACAACCCATATATATATATATAATATATATATTATATATATATATATTATATATATATATATATATATATTATATATATACACACACACACACACTTTTATACATCAAACCTCTTAGTAATACATATACATCTATATGTAAATCCACACATTCATACATGAAAATAACATTAAATAAACTTTCAAAATTTTCAGGGTGTTACAACTCAAGACCCGATTTCACCACTGCACCTGACCACCTTGCAATAGCAACATCCCAAGATCCGCTAAGATACATACCCGACCCGCATGCTACAATACCGGTCCGCAGTGCAGAAAGAGTCTCATTAATATCCAAATTTGCTTTCAGGTACTTCTCTGTCATCTGGAGTCCAAATCGAATCGTTCTCAAAGTGTTGGATTCATGGAGGATAGAGCTATGCGTCAACAAGACACTGAGGTCGGCGTGATCCTCAATAGGTATTTTTTCTTAACACAATTTTTATTTGCGAGTCTGATAACTGTTCTTTAGTAAATTATCAATTTTTATTTGATGTCCACTATATATTGTGAATGTGAGAATCTGTTAACATGTAATTTGCTGGTCAAAATTGATAGCATAACTGAGCCATTATAATATAGTATTTGCATTGATTTAATTGAGAACATAATGGCACAGCCTGCGTATGCAAATTTTGTTTAAACTCATCTGTCACATTACAAGTTTTAACTTTCTTCCTGCCCCACGATCGTGATTTTGGTGGAACATTGCAATTTCAGTCACATCACTGATTTCGGTATTGCACGCACGCACGTTTCACATCAATAATGATTATAACAATAATCAATCAAAGTTGGCAACTTCGTAGGGTAAATAATTACTAGAGGTTGAAAAAAGAAACTACAGGAAATAATTGTACTATACATGCAAATATGGAAATATATTCCCAATAAAGGAAAGCTAAAGAACTCTTCAAACATGGAGATCAACAATAACAAAATCAATATCCTTAAAGAAAAAACCAAAATGGTTTTTTGGCAATCTTAACAAGAAATACTTCCATAACAAAATCTACTTAAAAGTAGAAAAGCAAAGACTACTGAAAAAAAACGTTCAAGTCTCCATCATACATCCATTAGCAAAAATTTGAGTATCTAAGATCCCCAACAATAAAACACAAGGATCTACGTCCCATGACGAGAAACTCAAGGATCTAAGAGATCTTGAAGAAACTAGAAATCCATAACTAAGAAGGCAGAGGATAATGACCATTGACCAATATTTCCCGACTTTGGGAGGTGGAAAACCCTAATCACACCTCAAGCATAGATCTACAAATAGAAAAAGAACCACGCAGAATTCATTTGACACACTCTTCTGCCAGCAAAAGACCATATAAAAGAAATTGGCAAGAGTGCCAAATAAACTAATTTAAGCCAAAAAAATTATATAATAATGAAACAAGTCAAGAATAACAATTAGATAGTATAAATTTGGAGGAGAAACAGTTAATTGAAGAATGCTTGTAAACAGTTTTCTCAGAACCCCTTACTGGTTGGACTGTCAAGCAAGCGGCAACAACATGAACCAATATTACCCAGGTAGCCAAATGAGAAAAAAAAAATCCCAAACCATCTACCGCTAGAAGAGAAATAAAAAGATGTGCTCAAAATTGGTAGAAAGAGGAAAGTCATAAAGGCTTTCATTTACGTGGCAGAAGTTAGCACATTAATGTTCCAAATGGTCTTTTCTACAGAGCTCTTACCTACTTCAAATCTTGTTTTGGACCAAAGTTGGAAGGTCTAGTTTCGAATTTGAAGGCATTGGCTTCCTAGTGGATAGGACTACAGCTTCATGACATCTTCTCCAAGTGGAATAGGATTATGTCGATGTGGGAGAGTGGGGAGAATTCCATGTACTTCCTAGTTCATAAATTCATATAGTCCCTCAAACAAACGCCCCTTACCTCTTCTCAGAGCTTAAGATAGTGTATGATACACTAACAAAGAATAGTTCTTTGTGTAATATCTTTACAACAAGATGTAATTTTCGTCAGATCAGAAGAGCAATCTCTATTACTTCCTGTTTACACACTGGAATTTTTGAATTGTCATATTCTAAGGAATCTGAAATGCATTTTTACTTGTAACTACAGATATACAAATACAATCCAATCTAATGATAAAGCAGTGTTACAAGTTCATGATTTCTGTTCGTTCGTGGTATGAGCACGGTATGCGGTGCAAAGGGAATGGGCGTAATCAGATCAATATTTCAGCTCATGATACGCTTCGATGTCTTTGCTAGGGTTATTTGGATGATTATGCATGTATTAGTGCATGTTGCCTAGAGAATAGACATACATGTACATTTGAAGACATGTAAAATTAAGAATTGAAATTATCTAATAGAACTTTCACCTTTGAAGTTTGAATATCTACAAAGCACGGCTTGGTTTGATACTTATTTAAAAAATAGAAACTAAACTACTTTTCTAGTATATAATCAAAAGTTTAAAACACTAAAGAATTAAAGTTCAAATTTCAAACTTAAAAGCCATAGTGTAAGTCTAAGAAACCAAAATTTTGGTGCTCATTGCTAAATATATTACAAGAACTCACTAAATTTTCTCTTCTTTTACTCTCGGGTTGTCACTTTTGGCGATCTAGGTCAAGAATGCACCCTGAGTCGGAATACTAACTAGATTTTAATTCAGGGGGTGTGGAGTGAAATAGCTAACACAGTGTTAAACCAAAACCTGTAGTACCAAATTTGAAAAGGCAACTCTTAATTACTTCTAGCATGGGAGTGCTGGAGAACTTTTACTTTATCTGAATTTACTATCAAAGTTAATAAGTTATATAAACATTTCCTTTTAATCGTCATCGTAAAGGCCATGAATCCTAAATGTACATGGAAGCAGAAATGCACCCAACAAAAGACCATGAACCTTCTATTGAGTGTTGAGAGTCCACCGCAAAGAGGCTTTAGCAATATACTCCCAATTGATGCAGAACTGTTGTTATGTTAAAATTGAAAAAGACATGCAAGAGTTCAAGAGATTTTATGAGGTGCCATCAACTTTAATTTTAAAAACTATAATCAAGTTCTTGCAAATTCTTACCTTATCTTTGAAGTGTGGCCTCCAGTCCGTTACGAACAAAAGCTAAAGGGCACTTATTTCTGCCTCAAATATAAGATCTTCCTAATAGCAATCTACCTATATTGGAAAATATCACAAGAGACGGGCCGTCGTGGTGATGGTAGTTTTATTTTTATTTTCTATATTTATGTTTTTGGGGGTGGCTGGGGAGGTTGATTATAGTGTATCTACCTACCCCTATAAAAGCCATATATAGCATGTGTCTGACTTGAGCTCCACGTTACTTGGGTTGCATGTTAGAGATTGATTTTGGAATCCAAACTATTTCAATTCTTCTCATCTAAGCTCCTAACCAAATTAGTAAGCCTTTAAAAGCTTGATTTTGGACCTATTTGTTTGTTCTATGATGTAGGCTGCTTCTTCCAGCCAAAAGCTGGTTTGTCAATTCGTACTCAAAGGGACAAATATTTTCATCTTCGCCCATACTTCCAAATACATTTGATTTTGTTTATGAAAAGTATATGTTACAGCAAAGTATGTTATGCCTTCTTTTGTGAACACTATAACTTTGTTCATTATTATACTCAATGAGCATCTTCTGTTCCGCATATAAGTTAAAAGATACATTTTATGTGTTTGCGTATAAAATATGTTTATGTTCACAAACATACACATATATGGCCATGATGTCATGTGTGAATGCTGGAGATTTAAGTGTATCACGCCATATTCGTGCCAGGATACAACATGTATGTCCTAGTTCAATAATCTATGCAATGGTCACTTTATCAAAAAAACATAACTTTGATCTAAATGCGCCTCACAGAACACTTCTTGCATGCTCTATGGATACTTAAGACCACTTCCCTTAACTTTGTTCTCGATTTTATGATATATTTTTAGTTTCCAACTATTCTTGACACAACTTGAACATATTATTTTTTATCATGTACCATTGCACATTTGAATTTGAATTTTTCTTTCATTCTTTTCTTGTTAACTAGTAATATTTCACGAAAGATATATTAAACTAATTATTCATAATCTCTACTATTTAACTAATAATATTTCAAGAAAGATATATTAAACTAATTATTCATAATCTTCATTACTTAATATCCACTCAAGAGGTCACAATTTTGAGAGTAAAATTAGATTTGAATTGTGCTTGTCTCACCCAAACATAACTGACCAAAAATGTCCCAATTTTTTTTACATATTTACGATTACATCCTATTCTATTTTAGATATGCTAAAATGTAATTATTACCCATTGTACTTCTCCATATACCTAATGTGGCCCCCATGTGCACAACACATTTTAAAGGTGCATCTTTAAAACCATATGGGTTTCAAATCATTCATAATAAATACATAATGAAATTAGGATATGTTTCAATAAAGGACATAATTCATTAAGCTCCTTCATGAAAAGAGTAAGAAACTTAAAAAGTCAAGACCTAATAACATAAAAATTGCAATTATGGTGAATTTTCTATAATTTAAAATATCAGCAGTGATTCCCAGAAGTCAAAAGATAAATGAGTAAGGGATTGTTTGGATGTCACTTGTTAAAAGTGGAAATCTATTGTATGTCATTTGGTAGAAAATCCATTGGTTTGTCCCTAGTTTCCAAAGTGTAGAATCCTTGAAAAGTTTGTTTGATGCCACATTAACTCCACAATAACTCATTAATTGATCGAGAAAAGTATTTTGTAGCCAAGAGAGATCTTTGGATCAGAGAAAAGAGGTCTTGAGTTTCCCAAATCCATCAGAAGAAGTATTTTAGACCAGGATCCTGAGCATTGGGCCTACAATATGAATAGCATATTTAGTAGATACTGATACCAGTATTGTTTATATGAAATATCTCCAATTACTTGGGTTTACTGAAGCTAGTAAAGTTTCTTTTCCTTTCCATCTTTTTCTCCCCATTTCTTCATTTTTCTCCAGTCCTTCCTCTTCGATGGAAACTCAAAACAGCAAACAAAACCAATCAAATCATCACTTCTTTTGCTTTGAATTCTAGGTTTACATCAGTACGGAACACATACCAATTCACAAATTAGATAAACGCAAAGATTATTAACAACTGACAACAAATTGACTAATATTTCGAAAATTGAGCAGGGAAATAAGTTCAAATGGATTTCAGTGCCTTGGGTTTACCTCGACGGTAAACGCGATGAGAATTGAGTCATTGGCATCGCCATTGGCAGTGAGGTTGGAGCTCAGAAGGGAAACAACGGCGATTTTGAGACCTAGAAGCGGAGCAAGCGAGAGAGGACGGAAAATAATAACCAGTATACACTGCTCATGTGGTGGAAAACCGACCGCTCAGACGGACGAGGAGGTGAGAGAGAAGGCAGAAACAGGAAGAGTTGCGAGAGCAAGAAAAGAAGAAGGAGGCGGGCGGACAAAATTTTTTGATATTAGTATATTACTTGATGGAAAACCGATCGGAGAACGAAGGAGAAGAAAGAAGGAAGGAAAGTTTAGGAGAAATAAGGAGAAGACAGAGGAATAAAGAAGTTTCTGTATCAGTTATAGGAGAAAGTAACCTTAGATCGGCTTTTAACATAGAGAGGATTTAAGTCTGAATTTTTTTTACTCAAATATACTCATACATCATCTGAATACTTGATCAATTTCATAGAAGTTGATCTATATTATTTCAAGTATATATAAATTAAAAACTAATATTTTAAATATTTTTTTTCTCATATATCAAAAAGAAAAAACGAACAAATTAAATAGTGAATTGATTAGTTTAATGATATAGAACATTTAAAACTTAACAAAAAATTGATTTGTAAGGATTTTTAAATGTTTAGATCATGATCAAATGATCAGATCAAGAATTTGTATGTTTAAAGATATAATTTAACCAACGCACTACTTTTGACCGTCCATTTTGCGCCGCTTGATGGTTGAGCGAAAACTGTTCAAAACTTGATTTTTGATTTTTGTTACTTTAAATCATATACATCAACTTTACGGAGTACATTTGTATTTGAATATCGGATGTTGGTATTTAAGTGGAAAGGATTCGGATTCGGAATCCAATCCTTCCAGAACTCCACAAGCCCCTCATAATAATAATAATAATAATAATAAAATAAATGAGAGCTTTCGGTAAATTTTTGTAATTTTAGTCGTTGGACGGGCTTGGTTGCTTTGTACAACCTTTTCATCTTCTTATTTATTTTTTCTGAGAAAAAACTTTCATAGAAATTACACACTGCTGAAATAATTCAATATTTATCTATAGCATATGTAAAATATTGAAAATAAATTATAAAATGACAATTTCCAACTCTAGTCAGTCTCAACATGAGCAAATCAAATACTTTCAATAATGTGATTGAGGCCGCGGTGCATATCAATTAGTACCTTTTTCCAAATAAAAATCGTCCTCTCTTCTTCCCCGTCTCTCCTTCTCTCCTCCCTCTCTTCCCCAAACCCTAGTAACCTGATTCTGGGGAAGAGGAGGCCAACCTACTTTCCTTGTCCTCCCTCCCTCCACGATAGATCCAAAAGCTCTCCTCTCTGCTTCTTTTGTTTGGTTCAAATCTGACCCCAGCGGCAGAAGAGGGAGGGTTCAGGTTCACGAAGGCGGATGAGAATGGGTTCAACAATGTCGGCGGAAGCTTTGTAGCATGTCTAATGAGGAGATCTAGCCCGGTGTTGGCCTGATCCAGCCTTGAACCTTCAAATCTGGTCGATCCAGTCAATGGTCGGCCGGATTTGGTTGGGATTTTCTGTTAGATCTAAATTTATTCCATACAAGATCTACATAAGCCTCTTTATCATGATCAAAGGGAAGGAGGGTTTTAGGCATACCTGATTCCATCACGAAGAGGTTGCCGAAGGTTGCACGATCTCGAGGACGCCGGAGTTGAGGGAGAGGATTCTTCTCTCCAGCCACCAAGTTCTCTTCTTTATCCTTAGAGGAGATGAGAGGCCTCTAAGAGAGAGATGATTATTCTTGTTGGTGGAGAGGGAACCCTACTCATGGTATTTATAACATCAAGAAACCCTAGTTCAACTCATCATAGATCTAGGCCCTTGATTTATAACACGAGTTCCACACGTGTGATGAGTCCCACATTCTAATTTAAATACAATCATGGCTAAGTGTAATTGAAACGTGTCTAGACCCAAACCATTTAGGTTTGATCAATTCTTTATTGGGTCAAACAACATAGGTTAAGTGGGCGGGTGCAAATATCCAATTGACTTGAGTAGGCCCAAAATAAGTTAGACTATAAAACAAAATAAGTCTAACAATCTCCCCTTGGCCAAGCAAGTCATACTGAATAGATATTATGCATAACTTTATGACGTCAAAACTTTAACCGCCTACAAACCATGTTTCAAAACAATCTGGTCCATTAAGAGTCCTGCCACCGAACATGGCGATCGTTACCTTCTGTATAATCGAGGTAGGACCTTCCACATCACAATTTTCAGACCCCTAACGACATAGATCAAATGTGGACGTGTGGCATGGAAATGTCCTCTGATCAAATAAGGTACAATTCCAACTGGTTTCCACTTTATGACTCCAACGAGTCTAGCCTTATGACTCCAACGAGTCTAACTTTATGACTCCAACGAGTCTAACTGCTAATTCAACAAACTCAAATGCGCAAAAGTAAACTTTAGGAAAAGCAGTTATAAATTTATTTATCAGAATCAACAAATATCCATAAAGTGCACTTAGAAATAATGTCTGTTACATAAAATTATCCACTCCCACAAAATCAGGATATCATAATGACTAGTCATCCCATATGAGCAATATGCTCTAAGAATACTTTAGGTGAAAGTCCTTTAATGAGTGGATCTGTAATGTTAAGAATAGTGTCATCACTATCAAACAGACAAAATATGATTCTGAACTTTATCATTGATGACAAGAAACTTGATGTCGATATACTTCGACTTTACTGAACTCTTGTCACTATTGTAGTAGAGCTCTATAGCTCTTATTATCACAGTGTAGCTGTAATGGCCTCTCGACTAAATCCACCATCTTCCTACAATAAGGAAAATATAACATGAAGTGGACTTCCTATTGTTGATACTGTAACGTCCCGATCCCACGGATACGGGGACGTCACTGCGACGTATATACGCAGGTCAGAAAGTGCCCCCACGTATATACGCTAAGCATTAAGTACAACAAGGATCAGAGTACAACAAAGTGTGGTATTCATTCATATGCCAACTTAAAAGTACAAATACAAAGCTATCACAGGATATGATAAACTATTACACATTACATATGTCTTTTATCACAACCAAGTCCAAAAGTACAATATACAATAAGGACACAAAAGGCTCACGAGTTAGATGAAGACCCCGAGAGTCAAAGAGAGAAGTTGGCACAAAAGAACAGGAACTAGTCTGTCTGCTCACTAAGAAAAGCTTGATCCTCTGTGGATGGTTCCACTTCGATCCAAGCTTCGGAACCTGAACATACAAATCCAAGGGAGTCAGGACCTCCCAACAATGAACAGGCTACAGCCAAATGGCTAAGAGACAAGAGTAGGAAGGTTAGAACACAAGTATAACGGGTATGAACAAGTAAAACATAATATCCATAAAACAGGAAATCCAGGTAAAGTTGATTACAAGCAATATTGATTGTATACGCTTAGGTCACGGTCCCATGAGACTAGTACATCGAAGGAATAATCCAAACAAGGAAACCCTCATCTATATACTTTTATCTCATACCACCGAAATCCAAGCGTATAGAATCAGAATTTCAAATCACACGATAATCATAACAGGATTACATGACAAGAATAACAGAAGTACATAATAGGAATCATGACAGGGATCACAGTAGGAATCGTAACATAACAGGTATCTATTATTATTATTACTCGTCTGACCCATATATCTAGGTATGGGTTTTGGTATATATCCCAACACACATACATCCATATATAAGAAAGTCGAGGGTTGTTACCGGAAGTAGATGGAGAACTGATAGAGCTTCTTATAGTAGTTCCCATACACCTGGGACCAGCTTGAGGGCCCTAAGTCCCCCTAACACGAATCTCCTGTGGGCCCTGAGTCCCACTAACACGTACCGCCAATATTTTATTCCATCACTATAAGCAAGGTATCATTCCGGCATCCATCACTTCCTCCCATTCCCCATAAAAGTTGTCATTTTTATGGTTTATTAACATAATTATCAGATTACGGAAACGAGCAGGATCATAACTGGAATACATAACAAGAATCATAACTGGAATCATAACAGGAGATCAGATACTGCATTCCCGTTATCGTGATAATTATAAGAATCAAGTGTATCATGCTTGGTGTCAAGAGATAGCATGATAAGTGGTGATATACATCAAGTAACAAGTCACTAAGTACTATATACAAACACATGAACCAAGCATAAGATCCAATATTCAGAAAAGAAATCAACTATAACAGACAGCCAAAGTTAGTCGACTAGGTGGAAGGGGTAGTCGACTAATAGTGCACTCAAGTCGACTAACAGTCTGGTCTAGTCGACTAAAACTGGGTTCCAGAGAGTTGGGTTTCTGATTCAGGAAAAGTTAGTCGACTATGGTGGAAAGGGTAGTCGACTAACAATGATCTATAGTCGACTAATAGTTAAGGTAAGTCGACTAACAGTGATTTCCAGAGAGTTGGGGTTTATTTTCAGGAAAAGTTAGTCGACTAATAATCAAGATAAGTCGACTAAAACTGTGTTTCAGAACAGGGGTCGTTTCAAATAAGGATTTCAAGTCGACTAACTCCTAGGTCAAGTCGACTAATCGCGGTCTGAAAACAGGGTACAGAACAGAATTTGATGGTTGAATTTGAAGGCCAAAAGCATGATTTTGAAGGCACAAGTGTACATGAATTGTAAACACAAGTATACTAAAAAGTTTACAAGTCTTGGTGAGTAAAAATACTCACACGAATGGTTAATTGGAGCTATACGCGTTCGAAAGGAGCGTTACCGACAAACTTGATCCTCGGCGATAATAGACACGATCCCAATCCAAAAGTTGTAGTTGCTTGAGATGGAGATGATGACTTTGTGGTGTTTTTGGAGTTGGGGTTGAGGTGAAGGAGGGATTTTGGTGAAGGCCAAATCTTTGTTGAAGTGAAGAGAAGAAATAAAAATGTAAAGGAAAAGTTTATATAAGATTTTGATTTTGTGAAGGAAGTGCAATTTATGTAGAAGAGAGGGGGTTTTTGCAAATAGGAGAGGATGAGGTGTCCCTCTTTTGGCCACTTGGCCGGCCATGGAAGAGAGAGAGAAAGAGGGCATTAATGGTAGAAGTGTGTGGAGTTTGTTGGAATTTTGGAAAAGGTTGGAATTTTGGAAAATTGGAAAATCTTGTGGCTTGTGGAGGAAGGAAGAGAAATAAAGAAAAGGAAAAAAGAAAAGAATTTAAAAAGGAGAAGATATTTTCTTTGGCTTGGAAAATGAAAATATTGAAAAGACAATTTCCCGGGTTTAAGTCGAAGATGCGAAAAACATTTCGGAAAATACCGAAATCGTCCCGAAATCAAGTATCTTGGAACGACTCGTAAAATTTACCAAAAATCAATAATAATATTTTAAGACTCATGGTGAAATTCGTTTGGAGAAATAATTTATAGTTTTAAAACTAAAAATCCCGGAATCAGTTAGCTACCGACTCCGGTGGAATTTTCATAAAATCATAAAATTCCCAGAAAAAGTATTTAGGTAAGAAATACGATTCTAAGAAATAATGCCTAAAGGACTTTCTAAAATTTCCTAACTGTTTGTAAGATAAAAATCCGGGAATCGATCAGCGACACTGGTCGACACCGGTTTTGAAGATTTTCATTTTAATTCAGAAAAAATCCAGAAAATCATAGAAAATCTAATATATTAGAAAATAATATTTGAAACTAAATCGGTCAAATACAGAAAGTCAATTGAAAAATACGATCGAAAATCTGAATACGCAACTAAGTACGTATTCCGGAAGCGGGGTATTACAATCCACCCACCTTACAAAAATTGCGTCCTCGCAATTTCGTTAAGGGGTAAATTGAACACGAAGTGGACAAGGGTGAAATCAAAGGCTTCAAAAAAAACCAAAACAGGGGTAAGGTGAACACAGGAAGGACCAGGATTGGAAATGAGAGAATGATAAGGGAAATATTTAGAAAGATAACCAACTCAAATGCAAGATCCGGGGTAGTAGTTACCATGATATCCTTGAGGTTCCTGATCTGGATACTGGTCTGCACATTCTGCTGCATCTTCTGATGCCTCCGCCGCCATGATGTGAACTTGGCCTCTGCCGTAATCTACTCTAGGTCTTGCTCCTCTCAGTGGATTGTCATACTGTTGGGGTGGAAATGGAGCTCTCTGGTCAACGGGTTCTGGGTTCCTCCTTAGTGGTGGAGCTGGAAGAGGTGGGGCTGGAAGTGCTGGTCTGATTGGTGCCATAAGTCCAAACTTTCTGTGCGGGCAATCCCTTAGCGCATGTCTCCCTGTCCCACATGCCAAACATAGTCCATTGGCCATTCGACAATCTCTCCTATAATGTCCGGGTTTGTGGCAGAAATTGCATATTATCTGAGGAAGAGGAGGTTGGAATGGTCGCTTGATCATCGGGCCATGGGTTGTCCTAGCTGCATCTTCCTCATTCATCAACTGAAAAGGCCTCTTCATGGCCTGGTTCCTCATCTGGTTCACTTTCTTCTTCTCCAGTCCACGCTCCACTTCTCGAGCTATGGTGAGGACTTCAGAATAGGTCTTCAGCTGTAGGGGCATTAAGAAGACTTGGATATCCATCTGTAAGCCCTGTTGGAATCTACTTGCCCGCTTCTCCTCATCAGTCACCATGTATGGAACAAAGCGGCTAAGTCTTAAGAATTCCGCGGCATACTCATCCACGGACCGATTCCATTGTTGAAGTCGGATGAACTGTTCTTCCATGTCTTTCTGAGCAGTGGCAGGGAAGAATCTGCTATAGAAGCTCTTAGAGAATTGGTCCCATGTGACCGGCTTCTCCAATCTTGCCTCCTCAGCTAGCCACCAAGTTCTGGCTACATCTTTCAATTGAATCTTGGCGACCTCCACTTGATTTTCCTTTGGAACTCGGGCTGCATTCAACAGGTCTGTGGTGTCCGTCAGCCATTGCTCAGCTTCTAGGGGTTTCTCTCCTCCCGTGAATATGGCTGGTTGCAACCGTCTGAAGTTTGAAATATTTCCCGGCCTCTGTTCCTTTGGAGCTGTCAACTCTCGCCGGAGGAGTTCCGTCTGTTGCTGCTGGTTCTCCATCATTGTCTGAATAACCCTCAGAATATCGACATTCTCTCCCATGGGTCCATTCGATACTTGTCCAGAATTATTACGACCCGTCCTTCTCTCCATACCGAATTGGGATAAGATAACTGGAATTGGAAAAATGAAAGGAGTTTAGGACACAAGGGAAGGAATCAAGAAGGACTGGATATCTTTGTACATTGTAGTTGGCAATAGCAAATTACTAGAATTTGCTGCTTGATTGTACTATAGGAGTGAGAGCCTATGCTCTGATACCAACCTGTAACGCCCCGATCCCACGGATACGGGGACGTCACTGCGACGTATATACGCAGGTCAGAAAGTGCCCCACGTATATACGCTAAGCATTAAGTACAACAAGGATCAGAGTACAACAAAGTGTGGTATTCATTCATATGCCAACTTAAAAGTACAAATACAAAGCTATCACAGGATATGATAAACTATTACACATTACATATGTCTTTTATCACAACCAAGTCCAAAAGTACAATATACAATAAGGACACAAAAGGCTCACGAGTTAGATGAAGACCCCGAGAGTCAAAGAGAGAAGTTTGGCACAAAAGAACAGGAACTAGTCTGTCTGCTCACTAAGAAAAGCTTGATCCTCTGTGGATGGTTCCACTTCGATCCAAGCTTCGGAACCTGAACATACAAATCCAAGGGAGTCAGGACCTCCCAACAATGAACAGGCTACAGCCAAATGGCTAAGAGACAAGAGTAGGAAGGTTAGAACACAAGTATAACGGGTATGAACAAGTAAAACATAATATCCATAAAACAGGAAATCCAGGTAAAGTTGATTACAAGCAATATTGATTGTATACGCTTAGGTCACGGTCCCATGAGACTAGTACATCGAAGGAATAATCCAAACAAGAAACCCTCATCTATATACTTTTATCTCATACCACCGAAATCCAAGCGTATAGAATCAGAATTTCAAATCACACGATAATCATAACAGGATTACATGACAAGAATAACAGAAGTACATAATAGGAATCATGACAGGGATCACAGTAGGAATCGTAACATAACAGGTATCTATTATTATTATTACTCGTCTGACCCATATATCTAGGTATGGGTTTTGGTATATATCCCAACACACATACATCCATATATAAGAAAGTCGAGGGTTGTTACCGAAGTAGATGGAGAACTGATAGAGCTTCTTATAGTAGTTCCCATACACCTGGGACCAGCTTGAGGGCCCTAAGTCCCCCTAACACGAATCTCCTGTGGCCCTGAGTCCCACTAACACGTACCGCCAATATTTTATTCCATCACTATAAGCAAGGTATCATTCCGGCATCCATCACTTCCTCCCATTCCCCATAAAAGTTGTCCTTTTTATGGTTTATTAACATAATTATCAGATTACGGAAACGAGCAGGATCATAACTGGAATACATAACAAGAATCATAACTGGAATCATAACAGGAGATCAGATACTGCATTCCCGTTATCGTGATAATTATAAGAATCAAGTGTATCATGCTTGGTGTCAAGAGATAGCATGATAAGTGGTGATATACATCAAGTAACAAGTCACTAAGTACTATATACAAACACATGAACCAAGCATAAGATCCAATATTCAGAAAAGAAATCAACTATAACAGACAGCCAAAGTTAGTCGACTAGGTGGAAGGGGTAGTCGACTAATAGTGCACTCAAGTCGACTAACAGTCTGGTCTAGTCGACTAAAACTGGGTTCCAGAGAGTTGGGTTTCTGATTCAGGAAAAGTTAGTCGACTATGGTGGAAAGGGTAGTCGACTAACAATGATCTATAGTCGACTAATAGTTAAGGTAAGTCGACTAACAGTGATTTCCAGAGAGTTGGGGTTTATTTTCAGGAAAAGTTAGTCGACTAATAATCAAGATAAGTCGACTAAAACTGTGTTTCAGAACAGGGGTCGTTTCAAATAAGGATTTCAAGTCGACTAACTCCTAGGTCAAGTCGACTAATCGCGGTCTGAAAACAGGGTACAGAACAGAATTTGATGGTTGAATTTGAAGGCCAAAAGCATGATTTTGAAGGCACAAGTGTACATGAATTGTAAACACAAGTATACTAAAAAGTTTACAAGTCTTGGTGAGTAAAAATACTCACACGAATGGTTAATTGGAGCTATACGCGTTCGAAAGGAGCGTTGCCGACAAACTTGATCCTCGGCGATAATAGACACGATCCCAATCCAAAAGTTGTAGTTGCTTGAGATGGAGATGATGACTTTGTGGTGTTTTTGGAGTTGGGGTTGAGGTGAAGGAGGGATTTTGGTGAAGGCCAAATCTTTGTTGAAGTGAAGAGAAGAAATAAAAATGTAAAGGAAAAGTTTATATAA
The DNA here is from genome assembly GCA_038442645.1 of Agave tequilana. Lineage (NCBI taxonomy): Eukaryota > Viridiplantae > Streptophyta > Magnoliopsida > Asparagales > Asparagaceae > Agave > Agave tequilana. The sequence continues at coordinate 58,833 of JAVJIF010013583.1, read as the reverse complement.
GATTTTGATTTTGTGAAGGAAGTGCAATTTATGTAGAAGAGAGGGGGTTTTTGCAAATAGGAGAGGATGAGGTGTCCCTCTTTTGGCCACTTGGCCGGCCATGGAAGAGAGAGAGAAAGAGGGGCATTAATGGTAGAAGTGTGTGGAGTTTGTTGGAATTTTGGAAAAGGTTGGAATTTTGGAAAATTGGAAAATCTTGTGGCTTGTGGAGGAAGGAAGAGAAATAAAGAAAAAGGAAAAAAAGAAAAGAATTTAAAAAGGAGAAGATATTTTCTTTGGCTTGGAAAATGAAAATATTGAAAAGACAATTTCCCGGGTTTAAGTCGAAGATGCGAAAAAACATTTCGGAAAATACCGAAATCGTCCCGAAATCAAGTATCTTGGAACGACTCGTAAAATTTACCAAAAATCAATAATAATATTTTAAGACTCATGGTGAAATTCGTTTGGAGAAATAATTTATAGTTTTAAAACTAAAAATCCCGGAATCAGTTAGCTACCGACTCCGGTGGAATTTTCATAAAATCATAAAATTCCCAGAAAAAGTATTTAGGTAAGAAATACGATTCTAAGAAATAATGCCTAAAGGACTTTCTAAAATTTCCTAACTGTTTGTAAGATAAAAATCCGGGAATCGATCAGCGACACTGGTCGACACCGGTTTTGAAGATTTTCATTTTAATTCAGAAAAAAATCCAGAAATTATAGAAAATCTAATATATTAGAAAATAATATTTGAAACTAAATCGGTCAAATACAGAAAGTCAATTGAAAAATACGATCTAAATCTGAATACGCAACTAAGTACGTATTCCGGAAGCTGGGTATTACAATCCACCCACCTTACAAAAATTGCGTCCTCGCAATTTCGTTAAGGGGTAAATTGAACACGAAGTGGACAAGGGTGAAATCAAAGGCTTCAAAAAAAAACCAAAACAGGGGTAAGGTGAACACAGGAAGGACCAGGATTGGAAATGAGAGAATGATAAGGGAAATATTTAGAAAGATAACCAACTCAAATGCAAGATCCGGGGTAGTAGTTACCATGATATCCTTGAGGTTCCTGATCTGGATACTGGTCTGCACATTCTGCTGCATCTTCTGATGCCTCCGCCGCCATGATGTGAACTTGGCCTCTGCCGTAATCTACTCTAGGTCTTGCTCCTCTCAGTGGATTGTCATACTGTTGGGGTGGAAATGGAGCTCTCTGGTCAACGGGTTCTGGGTTCCTCCTTAGTGGTGGAGCTGGAAGAGGTGGGGCTGGAAGTGCTGGTCTGATTGGTGCCATAAGTCCAAACTTTCTGTGCGGGCAATCCCTTAGCGCATGTCTCCCTGTCCCACATGCCAAACATAGTCCATTGGCCATTCGACAATCTCTCCTATAATGTCCGGGTTTGTGGCAGAAATTGCATATTATCTGAGGAAGAGGAGGTTGGAATGGTCGCTTGATCATCGGGCCATGGGTTGTCCTAGCTGCATCTTCCTCATTCATCAACTGAAAAGGCCTCTTCATGGCCTGGTTCCTCATCTGGTTCACTTTCTTCTTCTCCAGTCCACGCTCCACTTCTCGAGCTATGGTGAGGACTTCAGAATAGGTCTTCAGCTGTAGGGGCATTAAGAAGACTTGGATATCCATCTGTAAGCCCTGTTGGAATCTACTTGCCCGCTTCTCCTCATCAGTCACCATGTATGGAGCAAAGCGGCTAAGTCTTAAGAATTCCGCGGCATACTCATCCACGGACCGATTCCATTGTTGAAGTCGGATGAACTGTTCTTCCATGTCTTTCTGAGTAGTGGCAGGGAAGAATCTGCTATAGAAGCTCTTAGAGAATTGGTCCCATGTGACCGGCTTCTCCAATCTTGCCTCCTCAGCTAGCCACCAAGTTCTGGCTACATCTTTCAATTGAATCTTGGCGACCTCCACTTGATTTTCCTTTGGAACTCGGGCTGCATTCAACAGGTCTGTGGTGTCCGTCAGCCATTGCTCAGCTTCTAGGGGTTTCTCTCCTCCCGTGAATATGGCTGGTTGCAACCGTCTGAAGTTTGAAATATTTCCCGGCCTCTGTTCCTTTGGAGCTGTCAACTCTCGCCGGAGGAGTTCCGTCTGTTGCTGCTGGTTCTCCATCATTGTCTGAATAACCCTCAGAATATCGACATTCTCTCCCATGGGTCCATTCGATACTTGTCCAGAATTATTACGACCCGTCTTCTCTCCATACCGAATTGGGATAAGATAACTGGAATTGGAAAAATGAAAGGAGTTTAGGACACAAGGGAAGGAATCAAGAAGGACTGGATATCTTTGTACATTGTAGTTGGCAATAGCAAATTACTAGAATTTGCTGCTTGATTGTACTATAGGAGTGAGAGCCTATGCTCTGATACCAACCTGTAACGCCCCGATCCCACGGATACGGGGACGTCACTGCGACGTATATACGCAGGTCAGAAAGTGCCCCCACGTATATACGCTAAGCATTAAGTACAACAAGGATCAGAGTACAACAAAGTGTGGTATTCATTCATATGCCAACTTAAAAGTACAAATACAAAGCTATCACAGGATATGATAAACTATTACACATTACATATGTCTTTTATCACAACCAAGTCCAAAAGTACAATATACAATAAGGACACAAAAGGCTCACGAGTTAGATGAAGACCCCGAGAGTCAAAGAGAGAAGTTTGGCACAAAAGAACAGGAACTAGTCTGTCTGCTCACTAAGAAAAGCTTGATCCTCTGTGGATGGTTCCACTTCGATCCAAGCTTCGGAACCTGAACATACAAATCCAAGGGAGTCAGGACCTCCCAACAATGAACAGGCTACAGCCAAATGGCTAAGAGACAAGAGTAGGAAGGTTAGAACACAAGTATAACGGGTATGAACAAGTAAAACATAATATCCATAAAACAGGAAATCCAGGTAAAGTTGATTACAAGCAATATTGATTGTATACGCTTAGGTCACGGTCCCATGAGACTAGTACATCGAAGGAATAATCCAAACAAGAAACCCTCATCTATATACTTTTATCTCATACCACCGAAATCCAAGCGTATAGAATCAGAATTTCAAATCACACGATAATCATAACAGGATTACATGACAAGAATAACAGAAGTACATAATAGGAATCATGACAGGGATCACAGTAGGAATCGTAACATAACAGGTATCTATTATTATTATTACTCGTCTGACCCATATATCTAGGTATGGGTTTTGGTATATATCCCAACACACATACATCCATATATAAAAAAGTCGAGGGTTCTTACCGGAAGTAGATGGAGAACTGATAGAGCTTCTTATAGTAGTTCCCATACACCTGGGACCAGCTTGAGGCCCTAAGTCCCCCTAACACGAATCTCCTGTGGGCCCTGAGTCCCACTAACACGTACCGCCAATATTTTATTCCATCACTATAAGCAAGGTATCATTCCGGCATCCATCACTTCCTCCCATTCCCCATAAAAGTTGTCCTTTTTATGGTTTATTAACATAATTATCAGATTACGGAAACGAGCAGGATCATAACTGGAATACATAACAAGAATCATAACTGGAATCATAACAGGAGATCAGATACTGCATTCCCGTTATCGTGATAATTATAAGAATCAAGTGTATCATGCTTGGTGTCAAGAGATAGCATGATAAGTGGTGATATACATCAAGTAACAAGTCACTAAGTACTATATACAAACACATGAACCAAGCATAAGATCCAATATTCAGAAAAGAAATCAACTATAACAGACAGCCAAAGTTAGTCGACTAGGTGGAAGGGGTAGTCGACTAATAGTGCACTCAAGTCGACTAACAGTCTGGTCTAGTCGACTAAAACTGGGTTCCAGAGAGTTGGGTTTCTGATTCAGGAAAAGTTAGTCGACTATGGTGGAAAGGGTAGTCGACTAACAATGATCTATAGTCGACTAATAGTTAAGGTAAGTCGACTAACAGTGATTTCCAGAGAGTTGGGGTTTATTTTCAGGAAAAGTTAGTCGACTAATAATCAAGATAAGTCGACTAAAACTGTGTTTCAGAACAGGGGTCGTTTCAAATAAGGATTTCAAGTCGACTAACTCCTAGGTCAAGTCGACTAATCGCGGTCTGAAAACAGGGTACAGAACAGAATTGATGGTTGAATTTGAAGGCCAAAAGCATGATTTCGAAGGCACAAGTGTACATGAATTGTAAACACAAGTATACTAAAAAGTTTACAAGTCTTGGTGAGTAAAAATACTCACACGAATGGTTAATGGGAGCTATACGCGTTCGAAAGGAGCGTTGCCGACAAACTTGATCCTCGGCGATAATAGACACGATCCCAATCCAAAAGTTGTAGTTGCTTGAGATGGAGATGATGACTTTGTGGTGTTTTTGGAGTTGGGGTTGAGGTGAAGGAGGGATTTTGGTGAAGGCCAAATCTTTGTTGAAGTGAAGAGAAGAAATAAAAATGTAAAGGAAAAGTTTATATAAGATTTTGATTTTGTGAAGGAGGTGCAATTTATGTAGAAGAGAGGGGGTTTTTGCAAATAGGAGAGGATGAGGTGTCCCTCTTTTGGCCACTTGGCCGGCCATGGAAGAGAGAGAGAAAGAGGGGCATTAATGGTAGAAGTGTGTGGAGTTTGTTGGAATTTTGGAAAAGGTTGGAATTTTGGAAAATTGGAAAATCTTGTGGCTTGTGGAGGAAGGAAGAGAAATAAAGAAAAAGGAAAAAAGCAAAGAATTTAAAAAGGAGAAGATATTTTCTTTGGCTTGGAAAATGAAAATATTGAAAAGACAATTTCCCGGGTTTAAGTCGAAGATGCGGAAAACATTTCGGAAAATACCGAAATCGTCCCGAAATCAAGTATCTTGGAACGACTCGTAAAATTTACCAAAAATCAATAATAATATTTTAAGACTTATGGTGAAATTCGTTTGGAGAAATAATTTATAGTTTTAAAACTAAAAATCCCGGAATCAGTTAGCTACCGACTCCGGTGGAATTTTCATAAAATCATAAAATTCCCAGAAAAAGTATTTAGGTAAGAAATACGATTCTAAGAAATAATGCCTAAAGGACTTTCTAAAATTTCCTAACTGTTTGTAAGATAAAAATCTGGGAATCGATCAGCGACACTGGTCGACACGGTTTGAAGATTTTCATTTTAATTCAGAAAAAATCCAGAAAATCATAGGAAATCTAATATATTGGAAAATAATATTTGAAACTAAATCGGTCAAATACAGAAAGTCAATTGAAAAATACGATCGAAAATCTGAATACGCAACTAAGTACGTATTCCGGAAGCGGGGTATTACAGATACATACAGCATAATCTGAATCTGTGTATCCGATCAGCTGCAACTGATCAGATTTCATGTAGTCTTCTATTGATATCACATTACCTTCTTGACAGTCTTCCAGAGATCAATCCCATGATTGATCAAGTTTCTGTCAAGTTTCTCAACGGTATATGCTATTCTGGATGGGTACAAACTTGAGCACACATCAGACATCCAACCGCCAATGCATATGGAATGTCTTTCATTTGCTCTTTCCGTAGATCGTTCTTGGGACATTGGAGTAGACTCAACTTATCTCCCTTAGTGACATGCGCATCACCCAAAAAGCAATTCTTCATGCCATATCTATCTAGCACCTTATCGATATAGGCCTTTTGTGATAAACCTAATATTCCACGTGTCCTGTCACGTTGAATCTGGATGCCTATCACAAAAGAAGCGTCTCCAAGATCTTTCATCTCAAAATTCTTTGAGAGAAAACTCTTGGTCTCAAGTAGAAGATGTATATCGTTACTTGCTAATAGAATGTCATCCACATATAGCACAAGAAATATAAATCTACTCCCTTTAAATTTATGGTAAATACATTGATCAACTATATTTCCTTAAACCAAAATTGGATATTACTTGATCAAATTTCAAATACCATTGACGGGATGCTTGCTTAAACCATAAATGGATTTCTTTAATTTGCAAACCAAATATTATGAAACCTTTACTTTAAAACTTTCTGGTTGCACCATACAGATTTTCTTCTCAATGCTACCATTAAGAAAGGCAACCTTAACATCCATTTGGTATAACTCCAGGTCAAAGCGAACCACGAGTGCCATAATAATCTTAAAAGAATGCTTCATGAAAACTAGGGAGAAAGTCTCCTTATAATCAATGCCCTTTCTTTGAGTGAATCCCTTTGTGACAAGATGTGCCTTATACCTTTTGACATTACCTTTCGAATCCCGCTTGGTTTGAATACTCATTTACAACCAATCGGTTTCTTTCCTTCAGGCAACTCTACTAAATCCCAAACATCATTGTCCTTATGGATTTTAACTCATCTTTCATGGCATTTGACCACTTACTGGAGTGAATGTTGAGTTTGGCTTCATTTAAGGATGCGGGGTCATCCTCTAGCCTTATGTCAAACTCATGCTATTGGAGATAAACTATATAGTCATTTGTAATGACTGATCTCCTCTTCCTAGTTGATCTCCTAGGCACTTGTGGTTGAGAATTTTCAGTTTCTACCTCACCAGCATGATCTACTTCAGGATGAACTGTATATGTATCTTGTAAGGATGTAACTGTATTTTCATCTTGAAGTGGAACAACTACTTTATCATTTGGAACAATTGTCATGAGTATAACAATATGTTCTTTCTTAAATATGAAATCTTTATGTAGTTGACTCCCACTGTTCTGAATATTCTCAAAAAAATTTAGCAATCCGTCTTTATGTTCTTAGTGGAGGGACAATAAAACTTAAAGCCTTTATACCTCTCAGAATACCCTACGAATAAACAACTAACTGTCATTGAGTCCAACTTCTTCTCATATGATATATATGGCCGAGCTTCCGCTGGACAACCCCAAACATATAGATGCCTAATACTGAGAGATTTCCCAGTCTATAACTCATATGGGGTTTTAGTTACTGTTTTGCTAGGTATTCTATTAAGGAGGTGACAACCATTTTTAAGGCTTCAATATATAATGACTCTGGTAGAGTAGTGTGAGCTATCTACTCCCAACCATATCCTTTAGTGTGTGATTTTATCTCTCAGCAATACCATTTGACGAGATGTCCCTGATATGGTGTACTAAGCGACAATACCACTCTTTCAGAAATTGACAAATGATTCTGGACATTTACCTGATTCGTCATATCTGTCATAGTACTCACCACCATGATCAAATCTAACGGCTTTAAACATGTCCAATGATTGAGATTTCTCATGGAACAAGTACAGGTACCTATAACGAGAGTAATCGTCCGTAAAAGTGATGAAATATTCATGGCCATTCCAAGAAGCTGTAGGGAATGGACCACAAATGTCTGTATACACCAAATTAAGACACTTGAACTTCGTCTAGTACCAAACTTTCTAATGTTTCTTTAATTAATTTTCGCTTAGTGCCTATGCTATTCACATATAGAGATTCAGTATATAAAGCATGAAGTTTCAATTTATATAGCCATCAATTAGAATTCTAGTACCAACAACTTTAGGTTTGGAAAGTAGACTAAGCATTTCATTATCAAGAGTGACAGCAAAACTAGATCTGTCTAACAAATGAAATAGAAATATGATTCCGCCTAAAAGGACGGTACATATAAAGTCTCATCCAAATCTAAAACAAAAAACCAGAATCTAATTTAAGCCTACAAACTCCAATAGCTTTAATTGCAATTTTATTTCCATCACCCATGTATACGTATCGCTCAGCTGGGCTGGGCCTCCTTTGGGTTTGGAAGTTCCGCATTGAATCGCTTATGTGAATTATCTATTCATAATTTATAAAGTGGCACTATAGCTAAATTAATCTCAAAACAAAAAATAAATATGAGATATACCCGCTAAATAGTCATTTTTGATACGTTATGCATTCCTACTTGAGGTGGCTTACTTTCTTACAGAAAAAGTATGCAATGACCTTAGGCTATTTTCTGCACTTTTGCCACTTAGGATCAGCCACTGTAGTGATGTTTATGTTCCTCCCTTTAGTTTCACTTTCCTTTTCTTATTAGAAGTTTACCCTGGATGCTAAGTGAGCACTGACTTTATCGGGCATAGCACTTCTAATAGTTATAGGAATAGTGTACTTTATGACCATTAGACACCTCTTGTAAGATCTCTCCCACGTACCATAATTGACCTTTTCTTTACTGAACTTTTATTAGTGATAGTAGAGATCCATCAATCTTTAAGGTGTACTCTAGGTGCATGAATTCAAGAACGATCATTTACTGGTCTTACCACTTCTTAAAGTTTGTACCATTCAATTTAAACTACATAAGTGTACAATTTCTCATCAGTTTAACATAAACATTGCATTTAATAAATTCTACTGTAATAGCCATAAAAAAAATGAATTTTAGAAAATGCAACCAGTCTAACCGATAGAGCTGCCGGTTAAACTTTCAGAACAAGTTGTGTCTCTATATGCCAACACTGTACTGGCCCAATATAGATATCCTAAAGTCTAGGTCCTATGTAAGAGAACAGCCTTCCTTTGGGCCGACTGTCACTTTATAGGATTGGTCCTAAAGTTTAAGTAATCTATATTGGCCATATAATATATGTAATGACCCGGCCATAATAACAACCTTCCTTTGGCCGATTGCCACACGCATGGACCACACAAATTTATGCATCTGTATTCTTGTTCCGCCATCGGACTAGTTGATGAGGGTAATGCAATATGGGTCAATAGTGTGACAACCTTCCTTTGGGCCGATTACCACACATCAAGGTTCTCCCACTTGCATTACCCACATCAAGTATCCGACGCCGTACATAATTCGGCCAAACAATAGTCTTCCTTTGGGCCGGCTATTGTCCGCATGAACTACATACGCAATTAAATAAGCTCTTTTATAAATTCTTTAGCTTGAACATGTATATATCTTTATCTGTGTTTTATTAACTGTAGTATACATCAATATTCATTATGCTAGACAATATAAGCAATATAATATTGATGATAAAGCGGAAGCATGTAAGGGTACACATAACCATGATGAACAAACACTTCAATGCCTTCTTTATGTCAACTAACTACTGTTTTGTCATGTCTAATGCCTGTAATACTGTAGTGCTCGTCAAGAGCTTCGAAACGGCTGTTTACATGCCCAAAACAGAGGTCGTATGAGCCCGTAACGGCTAATTGAAGTTTCTATTGGCAAAACGGGTCTGCAGTGCTTATCGGGTCTGAATCAGACCCGACCCGCAATGGTTAGTTATTGGTTTCCTTTCTTATTGGGCCGGGTTTAAATAAACTGGATAAAACCCAATTAGCTTTAATGTGAGAACAACTAAGAATAGATTAAATAAGTTTCCTTATTAGATTTAAATTTTTGTATCTATATCAAAATTTAATCCTATTCAATCTCACAATCCCAAATTAAGGAAACCCTAAATAATTAACCTCTTTTTTTTTTTTTTAATTAATTACCCTTGTAACCGCCGGCTCATGGTGGCCGGCGGCTGTTGCCCGCCCACAAGGAACGGCACAGGCCGCGCGCACGCTCTGCAGAGAGCATCTCTCTGCAGTGCTCTCTGCAGAGAACAATAATGCACCCTTTTTTTTTTTCGGTTCTTTCATTGCATGCAGGCGCTTGAGCGCCTGCATGCAAATAGGCCCACGAATTTTTTTTTTTCTTCTCTTTCATTGCATGCAGGCGCTTGAGCGCCTGCATGCAGATAGGCCTCGGGATTTTTTTTTTTTTTTTTTAGGAATCAAAAATAATAATAACACACAGATATAAATCATAAAAAAATATATACATGAATTTAATTTAATCATCTCTAATTTAATTCAATTACTTGAGACACAAAAAATAATCTTTATTGAATTAAATACAGAGATTCATAATTTTCATAAATCGAGATCAAAAAATTATTACTTATATCCCGATGATCTGATAAAAAGGAGGCTCTGATACCAATTGTTAGATCTAAATTTATTCCATACAAGATCTACATAAGCCTCTTTATCATGATCAAAGGGAAGGAGGGTTTTAGGCATACCTGATTCCATCACGAAGAGGTTGCCGAAGGTTGCACGATCTCGAGGACGCCGGAGTTGAGGGAGAGGATTCTTCTCTCCAGCCACCAAGTTCTCTTCTTTATCCTTAGAGAAGATGAGAGGCCTCTAAGAGAGAGATGATTATTCTTGTTGGTGGAGAGGGAACCCTACTCATGGTATATATAGCATCAAGAAACCCTAGTTCAACTCATCATAGATGTAGGCCCTTGATTTATAACACGAGTTCCACACGTGTGATGAGTCCCACATTCTAATTTAAATACACTCATGGCTAAGTGTAATTGAAACGTGTCTAGACCCAAACCATTTAGGTTTGATCAATTCTTTATTGGGTCAAACAACATAGGTTAAGTGGGCGGGTGCAAATATCTAATTGACTTGAGTAGGCCCAAAAATAAGTTTGACTATAAAACAAAATAAGTCTAACATTTTCTAGATCCGATCAAGGGTTGGCCGGAGCTAAGTTATGGTCACTGATGTCAGAGAAGCTCGAGATACGCAAGGTCCAGCGGCGTCAAGAGGGTCAGGCTCCTCTCCTCAGCCTCTATCGGCCTCACTCTCTCCTCCATCGAGAAGCTCGACTTCTTCTCTAAGGCCGAGGAGCTCGGACTCCTCAGCCTCATCAAGAGCGTCGTCGCATTCTCGCCTTCGGCCTTGGCCTCAATCTCATTGTCACTGATTCTCGGCTGCTCTTTTTGGCTGTTGTTGGGATTCCCCTTGGCCTCGGTCTCGTTTTCGCTTTCTTGGTTGGTTTTGTGATTCCAGATGATTCGGTGCTGCTCGTGGCAGCGCAGGTCATGGTTGGGGCAGCGTTGGGGGTTGGGGCTACTGGGATGTTCTTTGGGTTGATCGTACGGCTGACAAGATCCGTGTATAGGGCCGACGAGGATGGCAACGCCCTCATGACCAACTCTCCTGCGAGAGACTGGAGATCATCGAGGTGTAGGTCGTTGGGTTCTTCCTGGGCATTTTGTCGAATGATTGAGATTGAAATAAAGTTCAGATTTGCTTAGTCTCAATGCGAATCGCTGTAGCTAGGGCTCGAGCGGGTCGTGATCCTCAGGGAAGGATGCGATGCAAGCTTTTGCGGCAGATTCCTCTGGATGCTTCAAGTAAAAAGAGAGATTAGATTTGTGATGAAAATATTAGATTAAAGACGTGGTTTTGCTGATCTTCTACCACAACCCTATTGCAAGTCAAGGCTATTGATCATCATATTGGAAGATATGAATTTCATCCTAGGTTTTTTTGGAAGATCTGCAAGCAAGAGAAAAAGGCTGTAGAATCTAATTAGGGACACTTCTAAAAATAAAACACATATTCATCCGAACATCTAAGCACAACGTAAGAGAAGATGTTTCTTGAAATTACGTTGTCAAAGTCCTTAAGCATGAAATGTGAAAAATTAAAAGATGTGACTTTAGATTAGAAAACTACTCTTCATTTTAATCTTCAAGCAAGTTCTTTAAACCTAGGGTTTCTAAAAGTTCATCAATCCGATCAAAGCTCGATTACTCTAGGGTTGCTTAAGAATTCAGCCAACCACTAGAGGGAATTAGTTCTTCATCATCTTTTTTTATCTTTTCAATATTTATTTATTTTTTATTTTTTTTTTAGAAGGACAGAAGAAGAAGGAAAACAAGAAATAATAGATGAAAACCGAAGCAAATAATCACAGAGAAAGAAAAATAAAATAACAAGAATTTAAATGTGAAGAAGAAAGTAACCTTTATTGCAGAATAGATCTTCAATTACAAAGCTCAATTTTCTCCACAGCATACATGGAACGGAAAAATTACAACTTGCTGAAAACAATAGCTAAAGAAAACCCTAATCGTCTCTGCCTACCTCTCCCTGTTGCGAATGCTCTGATATTTATAGGGCAGAATGTAGAGGAGTCCCGGATAAACATCACCACAAAATTTCAGATTCATCTCTATCCAAACTGCCGCGGATTCCCTGGGATTGCCGCGGGTCCGCGGCAGTTCTGGCTCTGTTGGCCACGCGCTTTGGCGCGTGGCCTCTTCTGATCCGTCCCTTTGGCCGTTTGCTTCTGGAAGGTGGATCCTGGCCTTTTAATCTAGATTTTCGTGATAACTTGGTAATCAAGTTATCCCTAATCTAGATTTCTTCAAATTTCCTTTCCACGAATTTCCTTCCTATCTTGGCTTTTTATCCTTATCCCGCAGGTGTTTAGGATTTGATAGAAGTCTATCCAACCCTAATTTCTGATATTTGCAATTTTTTAACCCTTGTATTTGCATTTTGAATTTCTGTATTTGCGCTTCTTCACCTGGGCTTCAAACATGGGCTTGGATCTGGGCTTTTGGGCTCTTTAAGCTTTATTCTTTATTTAATTGATAATTTGAGGCCTGCACAGATTAAATAAAGAAATATTAATAAATGTGCATTATAATATGAATAAATGTGCAAATGCGATGGTATATATGATGACAATTATGCATTATTTACTACCTATCACACCCCCACACTTATCTTTTTGCTCGTCCTCGAGTAAAAATCAAAAAGAAAGAGAAAAATCTAACCTAGCTAACTCACTTTCGTAGGAATCACGGTTGCACTTAGCACGTGCAACAAGCCGTTAAACCTCTAGGTTACCCTAGAGGACGAGTGTTGTCTCGTGAGGGTTTTCAGCGGATTGCACCCACAAAATCCATAAAAAGGAAAATATTTGAATTATTATTGAAGAGACTAAGTAGTCTATAAGTTTTAGGATCCTCATTTTTATTCATTCTTCAGACTTAGTCTTTATAAAGTAAATTGTTATCCATTTAGGTAAGGATTAAAATTGAATTTCTATATAGTCTTTTTCGTTACCAAAAGTCATACGCACCCTCGTGAATCTAGGAATTCCTTAACTTGGACTCTCATGCCTCTATATTATTTTTATAACATCATCTAATTTTCTTTCGTGTAAGTATCAAGGCTTCTTGAGGCCCTCATACCTAACTAATTGACTATTAGATGTGTTAATATATATATATATATATATATTTTTTTTTTGGCATGTATAACTCATCTAATTTTTTTCGTATAAGTATCAAGGCTTCTTGAGGCCCTAATACCTAACTAATTGATTATTAGATGTGTTAGTACATATAAGTAATTTTTCCTTAGTTCCCTCGGACTTTCTAATCCACCCATGTAGCGAACTTAAAGTCGGTGACTCCCAAACCGGTCGGTCTTAGGGCACCAGGTGAGAAAAACCCCGCGGACTCAAATTCAAGTGAACTAGGCCACAAAACTAAGGTATTATTTTTTTTTATTTTTATTTTTCATTCACCTTTAGGCGTGAATACTTATGCTTCTTGAGGCACATGTATCCAGCTTTATTAGTGATTTTTTTTTTTCTTTTTTTTTTTTTTTATATATGAGACACAAGGGTCTTTGTCTTAGAATCCTAGATATGCATTAGGTATGCAATATTCATTAAGGTAAAAATCAAGACTAAGTATTTATTCAATTTCTCCTCCTATACCTAAAATTTAAACAATTTATTTATTTTGACCAAGTTTTTAGAAATCCTAATCATGATTTTCCTAATCCTTAAAACTAACTTAGATTTCTTTCAAAAAATAAGTCAAAATACTGTCCTTTTTATAAATTTTTTTTTTTTTTTTTTTTTTTTTTAAGTTTTTTAATATATACCCTTCCCCACACTTATTTCATGCATTGTCCCTAATGTATGAATGAAATGTATGCATGCATGAACTGGCAGAACGATACAATTACCGATACAGTGGGTCGGAAAGACCCATGGCCACATTAACTTCCGGTACCGACTCCAAAAATATCTTAAGACGTTGACCATTTACCTTGAATGCATTGCCATTTTTGGGATCGTAGATCTCTATGGCTCCGTGTGGAAACACCGTCTTAACAATGAATGGTCCTGTCCATCTTGACTTCAATTTGCCGGGAAAGAGATGAAGTCTAGAGCTGTAGAGTAAAACTTTTTGTCCTTGGACGAAAGTTTTTCTCGTGATGGATTTATCATGAAACACCTTAGCTCTATCCTTCGCAATCTTTGCATTCTCGTATGCATCATTCCTCAACTCCTCTAGTTCAGAAATTTGTAATTTCCGAAACTCACCGGCCTTATCTAAATCGAAATTTAGCTGCTTAATTGCCCAAAGGGCCCGGTGTTCTAGCTCGACAGGAAGGTGGCAAGCCTTTCCAAAGACCAGTCTGTAGGGAGACATTCCTAGAATCGTCTTAAAGGCAGTCCTATATGCCCATAATGCATCCACCAGTTTGATGGACCAGTCCTTCCTATTCTGATTCACAGTCTTCTCCAAGATGAGCTTGACCTGTCTATTGGAAACTTCTACCTGTCCGCTAGTTTGAGGATGGTAGGGCGTAGACAACTTATGTGTTATGGCATATCTTCGCATAAGAGCTTCAAAAGTTCTATTGCAAAAATGTGTGCCATTGTCGCTAATGATGGCTCGAGGGATTCCAAAGCGTGAGATGATATTATCTTTCAAGAATTTGACAACAACTTTGTTGTCATTAGTTTTGCAAGGGACAGCTTCTACCCACTTCGACACATAGTCTACGGCCAACAAGATGTATTGGTGTCCAAACGAATTAGGGAAGGGTCCCATAAAATCAATGCCCCATACGTCGAAAAGTTCTACTTCTAGAATGGGATTTAGGGGCATCATATTTCGTTTGGAAATTCTTCCTATCATTTGACATCTTGTGCAAGTCTTGCAATACTCAAATGCATCTCTAAACACAGTTGGCCAATAAAAGCCACTTTGCAGAATTTTCTCGGCAGTTTTGCGAGGACCAAAATGTCCACCGCAAGCGAACTCATGACAAAAAACTAGCACACTTCTAGTCTCCTCATCGGGGACACATCTCCTAATGATTTGGTCGCTACAATATTTGAAAAGATAAGGATCTTCCCACATGTAATACCGAACTTGAGACAAGAATCGGTATCTATCCTGTTTGGACCAACTAGGTGGTGTTTGGTTTGTGACTAAGTAGTTTACTATGTCAGCAAACCATGGCTCCTTAGAGATGGCTAGAAGTTGCTCATCGGGAAAATTGTCATTGATGGGCAGCTCGACAGAAGGTGCGTTGGGCACACGAGAGAGATGGTCAGCTACGACATTTTCGACACCTTTTTTATCTCGAATTTCGAGATCAAATTCTTGCAGTAGAAGGATCCAACGAATGAGTCGGGCCTTCGCATCTTCTTAAGCATAAGGTATCGCAGAGCAGAATGGTCAGTGAAGATCGTGGTCTTAGTCCCAAGTAGGTATGGACGGAATTTCTCCAAAGCGAACACTACTGCCAAGAATTCCTTCTCGGTGGTAGTATAGTTCATTTGGGCCTCATTAAGCGTCCTACTCGAATAGTAGATCACGTGCTGCTTATTGTCCTTACGCTGTCCTAAGACAGCACCTATCGCAAAATCAGAAGCGTCACACATGATCTCAAAAGGCTTGGACCAGTCCGGAGGTGAGATGATAGGGGCAGATATAAGTTCCACTTTCAATTTCTCCCAAGCACTATGGCACCTATCATCAAAAATGAAGGACACGTCCTTAGCAAGAAGGTTTGTAAGGGGTCTAGCAATTTTGCTAAAGTCCTTAATGAACCTACGATAAAATCCGGCGTGTCCTAAAAAGGATCGAATGTCCTTCACGCATCGAGGAAGTGGAAGTTTCGCAATGATTTCCACTTTGGCCTTGTCTACCTTAATCCCTTCCCTAGATATCTCATGACCTAGGACAATCCCTTGTTGCACCATGAAGTGACACTTTTCCCAATTGAGGGTCAAGTTCTTTTCGGTGCACCTACTCAGCACTAGCTCCAAATGATGGAGACACTGGTCAAATGAATTTCCATGGACTGAGAAGTCGTCCATGAAAATCTCTAGGAAACGCTCGACCATATCAGAAAACAAGCTTAACATACAACGTTGGAATGTGGCGGGGGCATTGCATAGGCCGAAAGGCATTCGACGGTAAGCAAATGTCCCAAATGGACACGTGAACGTTGTTTTCTCTTGATCCTCCGGGGCTATAGGGATTTGGTTATACCCTGAATACCCATCCAAAAAGCAGTAATACTCATGACCTGCTAATCTTTCCAACATTTGATCGATGAAAGGGAGGGGAAAATGATCTTTCCTAGTGGCTGCATTCAACTTACGGTAGTCTATGCATACTCTCACCTTGGTAGGCAATCGTGTTTGCACTAACTCATGTTTGTCGTTCTCTACCACTGTAAAGCTAGACTTCTTAGGGACCACGTGCATTGGGCTAACCCATTCGCTATCGGAAATGGAATAAATTATCCCATTATCTAACAGTTTTACTATCTCGGCTTGTACAGCCTCCTGCATAAGTGGGTTTAGTCTACGCTGTGGATCCCTTTTCGGTCTAGTCCCTTCCTCAAGATGAATACGATGCTGGACTATCGTAGGGCTCAGTCCCTTAATATCTGCCATAGTCCAACCAATGGCTTCCCTATGTCTCCTAAGGGTTGCCAGCAGGTCCTCCTCTTGCCTATTGGTCAAATTAGATGCGACTATGACCGGTAACGTCTCTCGTTCACCTAGGTAGGCATACTTAAGATGCTTGGGCAAGGCTTTTAACTCCAAAGAAGGAGTTGGCTCAATGGGTGGAGGTGTTAAGCTAGAGTCTCCCATCTCTATAGAACTCAGATTTGATTCCAATTCGATCTCATCAAGGCTAACATCACTTGTTTCTAACTCTTCCTCTTCCTCTTCCTCAAGTATGATCTCATCATTATGCTCACTCGTCATATTTTCAATGGAGTTAACCTCAAAGGGTTGGTCGGTCACATCGTAGGGATGCTTACCTAGGTTGAAAACATTGACTTCCTTGGTCATATCCCCAAAAGTTAATCTCATGGATCCGTTCCTACAATTGATTATTGCATTTGCAGTAGCTAAGAACGGTCTTCCTAAGATGACCGGAGTTTGGGACCTAGGATTAGACACGGGTTGTGTCTCTAAGACAATAAAATCGACCGGGTAAATGAAATCTCCTACCCTTATGAGAACATCATTGATCTCTCCCTTAGGAACTTTGATAGAGCGGTCAGCCAACTGAATAGTAACTTGGGTTGGGTTCAGTTCACCTAATCCAAGTTGTTGGTACACGGAGAAAGGGAGCAAATTGATGCTAGCTCCTAAATCGAGGAGTGCTCGATTGATTTCGGCTCGACCTATGGTGCAAGAGATGGTGGGGCAACCTGGGTCCTTATACTTGATAGGGATCTGGTTGGACAATAGCTCACTAATGTTAGTGGCTAGAAAAACCTTCTTAGGCACATTAGTCTTTCTTTTCTTGGTGCACATGTCCTTAAGGAATTTGGCATAGCTAGGGACATGTTGGATTGCATCAAGAAGTGGAATGTTAAGCCTCACTTGATTGAACACTTCTAATAGTTTCTCCATGTGTGCATTGTTGTTGCTTCTAAGCCTATTTGGAAATGGAGCTATAGGCTGGTGCAACTGACCCGCTGACTTTTCAGCTTCAGTTTCAGTAGGGCTGGATGGAGCAGGAGTGGAACTAGATGGAATGGAAGTGGAGCTAGATGGAATGGATGGCATGGATGGATCCAATGGCATGGATACTTGATTATCCACTTGTTTTCCCGATCTAAGTGTATGAACCATATGACACTGATTTGGGTCTTGAGCCTCATTGGCTGGCCTAGGATTCCTAGGGTTAGGCAATGGTTGACTCGGTAGGGTACCCCTTTGTCTCTCTTGCTGGCTCAATTGGATCTCTATCCTACTTAGGACTTGAGCTAGCGTGTCTTGGCTTTTCACTAGTGTATCCACCTTCTTTTCCATGTTGGACATCCTTGTTTCCATTTGTGAATATTGGAAAGAAGGTGGCTGATTTTGATTGGGAAAACCTTGCTGATAGGGCGGATTTTGGAAATTGTTGGAGAATTTGGGCCTAATCTGCTCATTGTTACTAGGGCCCCATGAAAAATTGGGATGGTTTCTCCAACCAGGATTGTAGGTGGGCGAATAAGGATTATTGGCGGGCCTTGTGAAGGCCGCACTCATATTTTCGGGCAAACCTTGGTGCGCTATGAAGACAGGACATTCCTCAAACACATGGTTCCTATCTTGACAATAAGTACAGCCCGCCAAAGATGTTGGGCTGACTTGGTTCACAGAGGCTGGCTCCTTAGTTTCAAGAGCCTCAAGTCTACGCATAACAGCCGCTAACTTAGCATCTTGTGCTATGTTGGCCTCAATGGAATGAATACCTCCTTTTGAAGAAGTGGGGTCATTAGTCCTAGATTTCTCAGGAGTAGGGTCCCACTGGATGGCTTTTTCAGCTAAGTCCTCAAACAATGACCATCCTTCATTTTCATTCTTTTCCAGAAATCCTCCTTGACACATGGATTCTAACAATGTCTTAGTGGAATAATCTAATCCATCATATATGACTTGGCAAAGTCGCCATTTCTCTACCCCATGATGGGGACATTGGGCAAGGAGGTCCTTAAACCGCTCGAAGTATTTCCAAAAAGGCTCATTGGCTGTTTGCTTAAACTGTAGGATATTCTTCCTAATCAGTGCAGTCTTGTGAACGGGATAAAATTTCTTCAAGAAGGCCTTGACGAAACTGTCCCAAGTGTCTATAGAACCAACCTCTAGACTGTAGAGCCATTTCTTTGCTGAATCTTTTAAAGCAAAGGGGACAAACCTAAGCTTAATGGCATCTTTTCCCAATTTAGGCATATTAATCATCAAACATACTTCCTCAAATTCCCTTATGAAGAAGTATGCATCCTCTGATTCAAGTCCATGAAACTTTGGAAGGGTGTTGATATATTGTGGCTTAAGCTCAAATGGGTCAACACCATCATTACTTAGCTTGATGCAAGAAGGAATAGAGGTTCTAAGGGGATAGAACCTATCTTGGAGAGATGGCGGTTGAGCCATGAGGGAGTCGGGCTTTTGCTCGGGTGGTGAACTAGTCCGAGTTAGCCTGGATGTAAGTTGGTCTCTCGACCAAGTGGGCATGCACAGTTAGCAACCAAAGTTCACCCAACCAAAAAAAGAAAAACAAACAAAAATCCTATTCTAGGGTTATCCTTGACCTAGACGACTCCTAACTTTAGACTGTCCTTAGGAGGTCTATTGTCGACGTCAACCACGAGCTAATCGGCCAGTTCAGGGCAAGACCGGTGGGAGGTTTTCCGTCAGAGACGTTCCTTAATTAAATAACCACCGTTCTTCGGGCTTTCGGCCCTCAATCCCTTCGCTAGACACCGATTTGGCAAGGGTTAATTTCGAACAACTTTCCTTCTTCGGTCAATCTCCTATTGAGTCCGAGTTACCTTAGGGGCCAACGTCTAGTCAAGTTTTAATTAGGGTTAGGGTTGTGAGTGTGACTGGTATGATTTGTGGGCCAAGGAAGGGTGATGAAATCCCCACCTTATCTTTGTTATGAGTTATGCCCTTAAAGTGGATTAGTGTACGTGTAAAGCGGTAGAAAAGTAATCACTCAAGAAAGCGGTAAACAAACAAGAGTGCTTCCTAATCTATATGCTATGCAGAACGTACCTTGTCGCCAGCACTCTTCAACAGAATTAAAGAATTAAAAATAGACACGTGCCCTAAAATGCAAGAGTCTAAAAATCTTTTTTTTTATTTTTTTCAACAAATAGGTTAATGTTAATTATTAACAGATGCAGGGTGATCACAGAGATAAAATAATACAGCAGAAAATATTCTTTTGCACTGCAGAGCAACCTGCAGAAAACTCTGTAAGTAGTCCTCTACAATTGCCGCGATTTCGCGGCTTTTGCCGTGGAAACGCGGCAAAGTTGTAGGTCCAGATGCTCTGCCTTCGAGGGCAGAGGCACTGGATAGCAATATGTGTCTTCTGCTACTCTGTTTCTGCTTCCTGTTCTCTGTACCTGCAACAGAAAAGAAAAAATGATTAGAACGAGAAATCGTGCCGTTCCTTCCCCGGCAACGGCGCCAAAATTTGATTGAGATTGAAATAAAGTTCAGATTTGCTTAGTCTCAATGCGAATCCGCTGTAGCTAGGGCTCGAGCGGGTCGTGATCCTCAGGGAAGGATGCGATGCAAGCTTTTGCGGCAGATTCCTCTGGATGCTTCAAGTAAAAAGAGAGATTAGATTTGTGATGAAAATATTAGATTAAAGACGTGGTTTTGCTGATCTTCTACCACAACCCTATTGCAAGTCAAGGCTATTGATCATCATATTGGAAGATATGAATTTCATCCTAGGTTTTTTTGGAAGATCTGCAAGCAAGAGAAAAAGGCTGTAGAATCTAATTAGGGACACTTCTAAAAATAAAACACATATTCATCCGAACATCTAAGCACAACGTAAGAGAAGATGTTTCTTGAAATTACGTTGTCAAAGTCCTTAAGCATGAAATGTGAAAAATTAAAAGATGTGACTTTAGATTAGAAAACTACTCTTCATTTTAATCTTCAAGCAAGTTCTTTAAACCTAGGGTTTCTAAAAGTTCATCAATCCGATCAAAGCTCGATTACTCTAGGGTTGCTTTAAGAATTCAGCCAACCACTAGAGGGAATTAGTTCTTCATCATCTTTTTTTATCTTTTCAATATTTATTTATTTTTTATTTTTTTTTTTAGAAGGACAGAAGAAGAAGGAAAACAAGAAATAATAGATGAAAACCGAAGCAAATAATCACAGAGAAAGAAAAATAAAATAACAAGAATTTAAATGTGAAGAAGAAAGTAACCTTTATTGCAGAATAGATCTTCAATTACAAAGCTCAATTTTCTCCACAGCATACATGGAACGGAAAAATTACAACTTGCTGAAAACAATAGCTAAAGAAAACCCTAATCGTCTCTGCCTACCTCTCCCTGTTGCGAATGCTCTGATATTTATAGGGCAGAATGTAGAGGAGTCCCGGATAAACATCACCACAAAATTTCAGATTCATCTCTATCCAAACTGCCGCGGATTCCCTGGGATTGCCGCGGGTCCGCGGCAGTTCTGGCTCTGTTGGCCACGCGCTTTGGCGCGTGGCCTCTTCTGATCCGTCCTTTGGCCGTTTGCTTCTGGAAGGTGGATCCTGGCCTTTTAATCTAGATTTTCGTGATAACTTGGTAATCAAGTTATCCCTAATCTAGATTTCTTCAAATTTCCTTTCCACGAATTTCCTTCCTATCTTGGCTTTTTATCCTTATCCCGCAGGTGTTTAGGATTTGATAGAAGTCTATCCAACCCTAATTTCTGATATTTGCAATTTTTTAACCCTTGTATTTGCATTTTGAATTTCTGTATTTGCGCTTCTTCACCTGGGCTTCAAACATGGGCTTGGATCTGGGCTTTTGGGCTCTTTAAGCTTTATTCTTTATTTAATTGATAATTTGAGGCCTGCACAGATTAAATAAAGAAATATTAATAAATGTGCATTATAATATGAATAAATGTGCAAATGCGATGGTATATATGATGACAATTATGCATTATTTACTACCTATCATCGAACACCTTAAAGGCAGAGTCGAAGCCGCCAGCGGCGAGGAGGGCGGAAAGCACGGCGTTCCAGATGAGCTGGTTCTTATGAGGCATTTTCTTGAACAAATTGAGGTCATCGCGTCATCGAGGGCGCGTATGTTGATTCGGGCAACGAGGCGTAGATCTGACCAAGCATTGGCCAGGTTGAGGGATCTCAGTTGATCCAGCTAAGGGTTGGCTGGATCCAGGAATGGTAGATCTGACCAAGGGCTGGCCAGATCGAGTTGTATCTGAGGAAGGGCTCAGTTGATGGATGGCTGATCTAACCGCGTGCCACCAGTGCTTGGAATGATGGCGACCACAATGTTGGCGTGTAGGGGTGGCCAACGGGACGAATCGGGTTGATTCGTCCCGTCTGGCAAACGAATCGTGGACGAGACGGGTTGGACCCGTCTCGTCACGGGTTAAACGGGACGGGTTCAAATCCCGGGTAACGAATCGGGTCTCCTGACCCGATTCGTTACCGGATTCGGCGAGACGGGTTAGACCCTATTTTTTTTTTTAATTCGTTAATTCATAAATTTTAAATTTTAAAGTTAAAAAGAAAAAATAGGAAAAAATAGGAAAAAATAGGTAAAAAAGAGGAAAAAATTTTAAAAAATTTTCTAAAATTATAAAAAAAAAATAGAATTGATTTTCACTAATTACAAGTTTTTTGTAAGGCAAAATGGCAAATTATTTTATTAATATGAAAAAATCATATACATTGCTCATCACATATACAATGTACATAAAACTCATCTCGTATACATAACAAAACTCTGGTGCTCATCTCATACAATGTATATAAAAAACTCTGGTGGTTCTCTATTCGTCATCCTCGTCTTGTTCAAATTCTTCATCCAGAATAGCTTTTCCTTGTGTGTGTCTTTCTGCATCGAACCAGTCCTTTAAGCAAACCGCCATCTCCAAGTGTTTCGGCGTCAGCCTGCTCCTCCAGGGTGTCAAAACTCTACCACCTGCAGAAAACGCGCTCTCGGACGCTACTGTAGAGGCCGGAGGTGTTAGTATATCTCGGGCCATGGTAGAAAGAACAGGAAATTGTTTTCTCTGTTCTTTCCACCACGACAAAACATCAAATGTTTCCCATGGTTCATCATCATTTTCATTTATTTCAGCAGGCATTGTGTTCAAATATAAATTAAGTTCATCAAATGAACCTGCTCCTGAAGAGTGTTTCTTTCTAGTATTAGAGGAAAGTATACTTTTAAAATTAGATAATCTTTTACCTAGACTACTAGAAGAAGTTTGTGATGGTGTAGGTGCCCTAAATTCAGAAGAAGAAGGTGGAAATAACTCATCTCTGTACAATGAGTACATTTCTTCTAAAAGAGATCTAATTTCTAAAAGTAATTTATCTATATCTTGTTCATAATTTAAACATAAAATAAAATTAGATAATAAAGTTTTAAATTATCTATTTTAATTCTAGGATCCATAATTGCAGCTAAGTAAAATAAAAAAGGCATATTTTCAAAATATTTTCGAAATTTTTCTTCCATATCATGTATAGCCTCTACAAGACTATCATCATCTCTATATGCAGCAAATACTTGAGCAATTTCATTAAGATTATAAAAAACTAAGTTACATGTGGGATAATACGTACCAGAAAGTGCTTTTGTGGCAGTGTCAAATTTTTCTAGAAAACTACAAAAATTTTCATATAATTTCCATTCTTCATTACTAATATAAAGAGATGAACATTCATTTATTGTAAAAAATTGAATTGCTTGTTTAAAAGGAAGGCAATCTTTAATCATATAGTAGCTTGAATTCCAACGAGTTTTCACATCTGCTTGGAGCAGTTTTTCCTTTAGTCCACATTGTCGGCAATAAGCTTTAAAAGATAGTCTCCTAGGTCCACTGTGTTTTATATGTAAAATAATTTCTTTAACTTTATAAATATATTTGTCTAAGAGCTTTAAACCATCTTGTACACATAAATTCAATATATGGCAAACACATCTAACATGAAAAAGTTTGCCATTTAAAATTGGATCTAATATCGTTTTCAATTGTCTTATTGAAGCAGTATTTTCACTTGCATTATCAAAAGAAATAGAAAATATTTTATTTTCTATACCATAATTTCTACAAGTAAGAAAAATTGAATTTGCTACATTTGTAGCAGAATGTTTCTCAGAAAATTTAGAAAATGATAAAATACGTTTTTGTAAAATCCAATTTTCATCAATAAAGTGAGCAGTAACACATAAATAATGAATAAGATTAAGAGCTTCCCATATATCGGAAGTTAAAGAAATTTTTCTAGCATCACTAGTAAAAAGAGCCTTCAAAATATTTTTTCTATTTACAAATAAATCTTCAATTTCTCTAGTTATAGTTTGTCTGCTAATTCTCTTATAATCAGGAGCAAAAAACAGATTTAAGATAATCAACTAATGCATCTGATTCAGTAAAAGAAAATGGAAGTTCTGCTCGAACAATAAATTCAGCTAACTTATGTTTATTTACTTCAGGCTTATATCTCCAAGTGGAGAGTGTGCCTGAATCAGCTAATATTTGTGCTTGTTGTGGTGGTAAACCGTGACTTTTAGCATGCTTTTTTTCATAGTGTTTATTAAGAACACCTGTACCGTATCCTTCTTTATGATCAAATAGTTGATGACAGTACTTACATTCTGCCTTTCTTCTACCTTCAACAATTTTTAAGACAAAATGGTTCCACACTGCAGAAGTTTTGGCTCTTTCTTTAGTGGTTGTGCTTGTGCTAGTTGGTTCAGGTTGTGTTTCTGGAACTATAGTGTCATGTTGTGTTGGTTGTGTATCGTGTTGTTTTGTGTTTCAGTAAAAAAAGGAGCCAGAGATTGTGCGTGCATTGGTGATGTTGACATTAAAAGTTGAGAATATGAGGCATATTGAGGAGGGAAGGAAATAGAATGCCGACCTATACCACTATCACTGGCATATGCAGCATGAGTATATGGTGCAAAACCACTGTAGTCAAATGCATAGCTTGACGAACTGTGATAGGGAGCAAATGCGGATGTTGGTGGAGCATAGCTGTATGGTGGGTAAGCGGTATATGCTGATGATGAGCTACCGCCAACATCGGTGTAAGGTGCGGCAGCTGACGGATTGTGTGTTGATGAAGAGCTGCCACCGGCTTCGGATGAGGAACCGCCAGTACTCCAGTTGGGATCCATTAGACTAGATTGAAAGTTGGTAGAGAATTGTAATTGTAAGAGAATAAGAGTGAATTAGAGTTAGAGGATGAAAATAGAAGAGAGAGTTGAGATGAAGTGAGAATGTGAGATGAAAATGAATGAGGGTAGAGGGTATTTATAGAAGATTAGAGGTTAGGGTTTTTATTTTTTTATTTTTTTTTAGTGCCAACGGCTCAAAACTGAGCCGTTGGGGTGAAAAACGAGGGTGCCACGTGGCACCCTCGTTTTTCACCCCAACGGCTCAGTTTTGAGCCGTTGAGGGTTTAAAATAAAAAAAATTTTAATATAGGGGGCGTATAATAATTTTCCCCTCTAACGTTCTTAAAAAATTATTGGACTAAAAAAAAAAAATTAAGAAGGGGGGGGGTCGGGGAAATTTTCCCCGACCCGACTCGTCCCGTGATTCGTCACGGGACGAATTGGATTCGTCCCGTGACCACGGGACGGGTCAACCCGTTTCGACCCGCCCCTTAACGGGGCGGGTACGGGTTGACCCGCCAACCCGTCTGTGCGACTCCGACGAGTCGCACAGTACGGGTCGGGGCGGGTCGACGCGGGTCGACCCGCCCCGGTGGCCACCCCTATTGGCGTGGTCTAGACAGGGGATGGTCAGAATTTGACAGACAACAGTGTTCTGGCCAATGGATTGCCAGAGTAGCGTTGTCCTAATTTTGTGGTTTATAAGCATACATATTTGCATCATTAGATTTCTTGTAAAGCAGAATAAGGACCAAAAATTCAGACTTGATGATAGTTTATTTCTTACTTGGAGGAGAGAAATATGGACATTGGGTACATTGATGAGGTGATCAAGTATCTTTTATAGTTCGAGTGTGATTTGGAGGGTCTTGCTCACCTCTTTTTTCTATCAATTATCGATAAGGACACGGTCGTTTCTGTCGACTAGGAGAGAGTCACAATTTTAACTTGTCGTCGATGCAACCAAGGGATTAGGATATCGAATTAAGATAGATTGCTTGACTATTGTTAATTGATCATTGAGGGATAACAACGATGTTGATGCCTTATGTCAAAGAAAGAGTCTATTTTTTTTTCAATTATTTCATGAATCTTTCAGTGCGATGGATGAATTATAATTTAACACAACTAAGACAGGACGAGAAGCTAGACTACATCATGTATTCTACTAGATGTAGTTGAAATATGCAACATATCTTTCTATCAGGTTTTATTTTTTCTTTTTCTTCTGGGGGTCAGGCTATATATGTTACTCCATATATATGTTTGTATCTCTCTCTTTGGGGAATGTTTCGTTAATCTTTCTTAATGAAATCTTGAGGCTTAGTTCTCACGGTTAATCCAAAAAAAGTAGTACGTTTTCTGGAAAAAAATAGAGAAAATTATCTGAACCTTAAATTATCAGGAACTCAATCAATTATCATGATGTCTTCCTCCTAAGTAAGAATTAAAAACTAAACCATTCTGATGTATTTAAAAAAAATACCCAAATACAAAAGGGTCTGTCTTGTATGTACTCCCTAAATCTATTATAATTTAAAAATACTCTGTAAATCTTTATAATATCATATTTACTCTCCAAATTCTTTCAATTTTTCGAAATTACCCCCACCGATCAAAATTACTCTAATACCCCCAAACTCTCTCCTAGTTCTCTCTCGTTTCTCTCCCCCCCTCTCTCTCTCTTCTCTCCTCTCTCCCTCTCTCTCTTTCTGAGGCGGTGGAGGTGGAGGGAGAGATGTGAAGAAGGAGGATGCGGAAGAGGCACTGGCGGAGGAGGAGGCGGAGGAGGAGGAAGAGTTATGGAGGAGGAGAGGGAGGTAAATATATACGCACAGGTATTTTTGGAATTTCAAATTTCATAAAAGATAATTAGGGGAAAATTTTGAAAATATAAAAGAATTTGGAGAGTAAATATGATATTATGTAGATTTGGGGAGTAATTTTGAAAATTTGAAAGAATATGGGGAGTAATTTTGATATTATGAAGATTTAAGGAGTATTTTTAAAATTATGAAAGATTGAGATTACATATGAGAAAAATCCATACAAAAAACAGTTATTGCCACCAGTCACTGCACAAACAAAAAACGTTGTGTTTCATAAACTAATAGAAACCCTTTGCCATATTCGCAATCATTCCAGTCTCTTGTCTTATTCTCAATCTTGTTCTCAAGGTATAGATTTCACCACATCCTGAAATTTTTTGAAGTCAGGAAAGTCTACGAAAATTGTAAACAAGATGAGAAAGAAATAGTCGAAAACCTTGTTGCATTGTATCTTGCTCATATCCAATGTAGTTTGTGCGAGGCCAGGGAACCTCCACTTCAAGCTAATCAATAGAGGGTCTGTTTGGTTGTCGTAACTGGCCGTAATTCGTAGTTGTAATTGGTAAAGTCTTTTACAATTGTAAATAAGTTACATGTATGTAAATTTTACGGTGTTTGGTTGGTAATATAAAATTGTAAAGTGGAAAAGTGTATTGTACTTTACGGTGTTTGGTTATCGTAATGTATAAGTCGTAAGTGAAAAAGTTCACCACAAAATTAACTATTTGGTGATTTTAAAAGTTTTAATACTGCAAATGAATATTAAAAAAGTTAAATATTAAAATTTTTAATATTAATATAAAAAATATTACAAATTTGTATCACCACAAAATTAACTGTAACTAGGCTGTAAGTGAGTGGTAACTGAGTTGCAAGTGAGTGTTAGTTGAGTTACGTAAGTCTTTTACGAATTACGGTCCAAACAAACACCGTAATTGTAACTGGGTAGTAAGTCATTTACGAATTATGAAATTTTACGCGAAACAAACGACCCCAGACTCTCGGCTCTGTTAGCGATCAACTCTCTCTTCTCTGTATCCATCATTTTGTCCTTGACTATCCCCCACGATGATCTAGGATTAGAGCGAACTGTACTGTTTTTAGGCCTCACTGTTGTTTTCTGACGCCAGATTTAGATGGAGGCCTCAAGGCGATTGGCAATCTTGAGAGCTTGGGGAAGCAAACGCTAAGCACGGACCGCAACCAAAGGATCTCTCTGATGCTTTGTTTCGTCCTTCAATCCCCAGCTATTTTCTCGATTTGATTTCTGAATTTGACGATATTACTGTTGATCTTCAGTTCACCAAAATAGATTTACAAAAATCCAAAATTAACCGGTTTCTATTTTGTATTATCTCTCTGATTTGCTTCGATCTTCAATTCAACCCCCTAATATCTTCTGAATATTTGTCCCACTATCTGAATTTAAGTGGGCTTTCGGCTCATCTTCTCTCCTTCTCAATTAATAAAGCCTGCATTAATTTGAACAAAAATACTATTAAAAAGTAGTATTTATTATGTCATAAATATGGGAATGCGATGATAAATATGTAATATCAGTAACTGATCACACCCCCACACCTATCTTTTGATCGTCCTCGAACAAACAAATAAAAAGTAAAACAAAACTAACCTAGTCTAATTCACATTCGTAGGAATCACATTGCACTTAGCTTCTGCAACAAACTGTTAAACCTCTAGGTTACCCCTAAAGAACGAGTTTTGTCTCGTAAGAGTTTTCAATGAATTACACCCACAAAATCCATAAAGAAAAAGAAACAAAGTGTTCATATTTTTGAAAAAAATATTTTGAAAAAGAGAGAAAATATTCGAAGTATTTTTACAAGAATTAAGCAATCTATAAGTCATGGGAAAAATCAAACTTTTCATTTTTAAACTTAGTCTTTATTCAAAAACTTGTTACCAATTAAGATATGGAGTCAAACTGTATTTCTCATCTAGTCTATTATTTTATCCTAAGTCATATGCACCTTTGTGACAGTGAAATTTTGACTCGGGGTTCTTCAGCTCTAACTCTTATGCCTTTATTTTTCATATTTTTGATGGTATTGTCCCTTTATTCTATTAGGCCCTCTAATCTGCCCATAACACGAGTCTTTAGTTGGTGACTCCCAAACCGGATAGTCTTAGGGCACCGGGTGAGAAAACACCCCAAGAACTTAATGACTTGAGCAAATAAGACCATAAAACTAAGAGTTTTTATTTATAAAATGGATCTCTTTTAAGCGTGAATACTTATGGTTTATGAGGCACAAATACCCAGTTTAATCAGAAGATTTTTGATATATATATTCTTTTTTTCCTCTTTTTTTGATTTTTATAAGGCATCAGAATCTTTATTTTGAACCCTAAGTGTGTAAGTGTATAAAAATATGTATATTTCATCAAGGTAAAAATTAAGACTAAATTATTTTTTTAATTTTTCTTCCTAACCCTAGAAATCAAACAAATAATCTTATTTTAACCAAGTATAAGAAATCCTAATTATGATTCTCCTATTCCTTAAAATCAACTTAGTTTCTTACAAAAGAAATAGGTCAAAATATTGTTTCTCTTTTCAAAAAGTTTTTAAAAGCAAAGAAAATGTTAAATTTTTTTAAATAAATAGAAAACTTATGTTATGTTAGAACTCTCCTCCACACCTATCTCATGCATTGTCCCCAATATATGAATGAATGCATAAATGCATGAAAAAGAAGAAAGGGAAGGAAAATGTTACCTCAAGGTGATGATTCCGGTGGTGGTCGGATTGGGCCAAGCATTTCTACCCAATCAAGATAATGTGATGGTTCATGAAATTCACCTTTATTGGCCTCTTTTCTATTTACATATTTATAATCCCCAATATGAATAGGATCATGCAAGATTCTACCATAAAAATTATCCCTTTCATATGATTGTTGGGGAAAGGATAGTGGAGTAGTGGAGTTGCACAAATATTCAACAAAAGAGAAGGTTTAGAGTCAACCTTAGGTGCTTGATCACTCCACAAAGTATTTCAAATGATCAAGGTATCCTTTCCAATTAACCGTAGTAGCACAAGCTATACGGGTCGAATTCACAAGGAGAGCTCACGATGGAAGCTTTACGGTTCGTTGTGAAGAAAGAAAACGAAGATTCTTCTTTGCTTTAAAAGAATGTAAAAGACATGGAAAAAGAAATGAAAGGATTGGTGGTTGGTGTGTACATGAAATGAAAACTATGAAAATAAAATGAAAAGAATAGAAGACAAGATTCGCTTGGGAATTTATACTAAAATAATGAAAAACTTGTAGAAGACTTTTAAATGAGAAGAGCCATGACTAGCTAACATTACTAACTTGCTTACTTACTAATCTCCGTTAGGGTGATGCTTGCCTCATGTTGACTCATCGGCATATGTTTGTCTTGCGTGTTGGTCTAGTTACTTTCCCACTTTGATGTCGGTTGATCATTCTTGGATTTGTCTTGTATCCTCATTGATGTCATAGGCCTTCAAGTTAGACTTTCAATGGTGGAATCAAAAGAGTAGTCACTTAAGGGATGCTAAGGAAGAAGATACAACTTTCATTAATTGAAGTAAAGAAGTTGTACAACAATTAGCATATGATTGGTGATCCATCTCCAAGTTCCATCAAGGCACTTGTTCTAAGACAAGGCTCTAAATGAGGCATATATAAATCATATGGAGAATTACAACAAGAGAGTGCCAAGCATGAAAGTAAACCATCATCTTCATCATGAATCAAATAGACTCAACAATTGCAAGATGAAGTAATTGCATTCACCCAAGAGTTAGAAGTTAAGCAAGATTAGTTGTTAACTAGTCATGTAAAGGGATTTAGCTACTAGCCATTACAATAAAAGAAAAGCAATTCATGAATAAAAGTGCAATTGAAGTAAAGCTTGAAATGAAAGAATGCAAGTAAAAACACTAGAAAAATGCTCAAGTAGAGAAAGGAGATTGGATTAAACCTTGCTTCACAAGTTGTCACCCTTGATTTACACAAGCTTTCTCTCTCTCACAATCTCTCTTTTTGCAGAATTTCTAGGGAAGAAGAAGACTAAGAGAAGTAAAAACCTAGAGAAAAATCAAAACACAATATCTTCTCTATTCTCTTCTCTCTCCCACCCTTTTTGCGAAATCCTGGTGATGTATTTATAACCTCAGAGAGAAGTATCTAGAACCCAGGTTGTTGGAGAGAATCTCGGGCTTCAACGGCTTTATAACTGCCGCAGATGCGCGGCAAATCCCAGGAAAGCGCGGCAAAATCTTGGCCGTTGAGGCCGAGATTTCTGTTGCGATTTTCTTGTTAGGTTGTTAGCCACGTGGACCTTCTGGAAGTTTGAGTTGGCGCGTGGATATCTCCAGATCATGGCTTCAACCTTTGGGCTCTCTTTTGGGCTTTGATTTATTTTCCTTTAATTATTGATAATTAAAGGAATTTTGGGCTTTTTCTAATTAGAATATGGACCTGCAAAAATAAAGAGAAAAGGATTAAAAATCACATTTTTATTTGCAATATGCATGGTATGAATGTGGTAAAATATGCAAAAATGAATAACAATCACACCCCCATACCTAGCTTTTGCTCGTCCTCGAGCAAAAAAAAAGAAAGAAAAAGAAAATCCTAACTAGTTTATTACACCACTTTCGTAGGTGACACGATTGCACTGAGCATGTGCAATAAGCCGTTAAACCTCTAGGTTACCCTAGAGGAGGAGTGTTGTCTCCTGAGGGTTTTCAGCGGATTGCACCCACAAAATCCATAAAGAAAAATAAAAGGGTTAGTGAAAATTTTGATCCATGTTTTAAAGTTTCTCACTTAAGTTATAGGTTTCAGGTTACCCTAAACTTGTCATTCCTCATATAAGCGTCTATTGGAGTTTTGTTTTCATCTTAGGTTAAGTTTTTAGGGAAAAGATCAAAAACCGGATTTTGCATCAATCCTAGAATATATACATCTATTAATATGAAGGATCTTTCTTAGACTAAGTTCATTTATTTACTAATATATATAACATTTTTTTTACTATTTATATATTTTCTTTTTTTTATTTTTTATTTTTCCTTAGCATCCTTAGGCTTTCTAGTTTACCCTTGTAACGAGTCTCTTACCGATGACTCCCAAACCAGACGGTCTTAGGGCACCAGATGAGAAAACATCCATCGGGTTCGATGACTTGAGTAAAAAAGGCCACGAAAGAATTTAAGGACTTAATCACTTTTAGGCATGATTGGCAATGCTTCTTGAGGCACGACTAACCAGCTTAATCAGTGGCTAAGTATTTATTATTTATTTATATACATTTTTTTATTGTATATATTTTTTTATTATATATATATGTAAATAAAGTCACAAAGTCTTTGATTAATCCTTCAATATGTTTAATGTATATATCCTAAAGAAAGAATTAAAATCTAGTAATTTTTCTAATCCTTTATTACTTAACCTAAAAATCTAACAAAACTCCTCTTTTCGACTTATAATTAGAAACTTAGTTTAGAGCTTCCTTAATCCCTAAAGTTAAGTTTGATTCTTTAAACATGGATCAAGAATTTCCTTTTTTCTTTTTTTATATATATTTTTTATTTTTTTATGTTTTTCTAAAAAAATAAAATCTAACAAGAAAATAGAAAATCTATAAAGAAAGGTAAAATCTAAAAGCAAAAAAAAAAAAACTAAAAAGAAAGTAAAAATCCTAAAAATAAAAATAAAAAGCCTAAAAAGAAAATGAAAAATCCTAGGTTAGCGTCTACCCCCCCATACCTATCTCATGCATTGTCCCCAATGTATGCAAGATGAAATGATGCATGAAATAGGTAAAGGTATAAAGCTACTCCCTCCGTCGCTTTGGACCAGCAGTGGTGCTAGGTCCAGCCGACTGTGATCGTCTCAGCGCACCCTCGATGCTATCCAACCTAGAGGATTGCTCCTCTACCTTCTTCCTAAGACGAACCTGCCCCCGAAAGATCTTCTTCATGCCCCGCCAGATGGTGGACATGAAGGCACGTGAATTAGATCGGGGATCCTGCCTCCAAAATTGCGGCTCATCTTCTTCCTCTAAGCTTTCCTCTGAAGAGGACTCCACCGGTATATCTTCGGATTGGACACTAGGTGTTCAAACCGCATGCAAACAACTGTTATATGAACTGGTGGGTCTCTCTGCAGTAATAAACACTCGGTCAAAAGAATCAAAGACATCGTCTGGTAGGAAGGTCCTACACAGACGAGTAATCAGGATGGGATGAGAATATTTGGCACCCCGAGTGCGGGAGGAATTGGCAAGGATTGCATGGAAGATGGCCTTATTTAAACAAACCGTGTGTTGTCGAGTCATCAGATCATGAATTATTTGTAACACTGGTCTGTTAAAGGATGTGGTATGTTCAAGCCCTAAAATGTTGCGTTGAATCCAGCGTCCAACACAATGAACATTTCTAAACGTAGTGTTGGTTTTGAGCCCACGGTCCTGCTCTGTGCAATGAGCCCCCATGATTGGCATGTAGTCTATCAGTGGTAAGGGGTCGCTATGATGGGGTTGACTTGGGACAGTAGTAATTTCCTCAAGGAGAGGAATTGTGATGAACAAGTCTCCTAGGGGCATATGCACAGTGAATTGGAAGGTGTGTAAATCGATAGAAGCATGGTCGATAGAGTTGTAAAACATTGTCACCAAGTCGGGACAATAGAAGATATCGTTATTATCATTATCATATGCCAAAGTAAACCAATCCCATGCTCTAATTCGATCAATAAAGATATGCCCATACCCATGATGATCACACAATAATTTGGAAAAATCCCTTTCAGCAAAAAGAGTAGGTGCCATACTAGAATTTTAGATCAATGCAAGTAGATTGAGAGATCGAAAAAGCAAACTGTCCCCGGAATACGTGGGGGGAAATTTCGGGCTAGCAGAGGGCACAGGTGACAGTATTTTGTAGATCGGGCACTGGATCTACCACCAGAGGAGAAAATCGACCAGTGGAAAATTCGGCGACGCTCCAGATGTTGCAGGACTGCCGTGGATGCGCGGCCCTGGTCGCGAGATCGCGGCACACAGAGAGGTTCTGAGGAAGAGTAAAATTTGGTCGGCGGCGGTTTGAAGAGAGGGTTCAGATCTGAGAGTTAGTTGTCGTGTGAGGGTCAAGGGGTAGATGAAGAGAGTATTTATAGGAGGGAAGTAAAAATGAGATTTTCAACTTTAGCCCTAGGTTAAAAGTGAATTTACAAGCCTAGGGATTTGGAGTCTTGAAAATGAGTTTGACCCTAGGGAAGAGATGTAGAGACCTAGGAATTTTGAATTTGAAAAGTTGTGAAACTCCTTTAAGCACATAAGTCCCTCAATATTTTTTTTCTTTTCTTTTTTCTAAAAATAAAAATTTATTTACAAAAGTGGTCCCGAAAATGATATGCAGGGAAATCTGGGAGACTGTACAAACAGAATGGTCACATATAAACTGGGTCGCAAAGACCCAATTCATGAACTTCTTGTGACATGAATTCAGTGGTAAGGAATGGCTTTAAACGTTGACCGTTCACGGTGAATTTATTGCCATTATTAGGATCAAAAATCTCAATCGCACCGTGTGGGAAGACTTTTTGTACAATGTATGGTCCTGACCACCTGGTTCTCAATTTACCAGGAAAAAGATGGAGTCGTGAATTATACAACAGAACTTTTTGTCCAGAGACAAAATTTTTCGGTGAATGAATCTATCATGAAAAAGCTTAGTTCTGTGTTTTGTGATCCGAGCATTGTCATATGCCTCATTTTTTAGTTCTTCTAGCTCGGATATCTGCAACTTCCTCAAAGCACCGGCTTTATCTAAATCCAAGTTCAGCTGCTTTAAAGCCCACATAGCTCGGTGTTCTAACTCCACAGGCAAGTGACAAGGTTTTCCAAATACAACTCGATATGGAGACATACCGAAGACAGTCTTGTAAGCAGTCCTGTAAGCCCATAAGGCATCAGTGAGTTTGATGGACCAATCCTTACGGTTCTGTCCAACGGTTTTCTCCAAGATGAGTTTTATTTGTCTATTCGTGACTTCTACTTGCCCGTTGGTCTGAGGATGGTATGCCGTGGATAATTTGTGAGTAATAGAGTATTTACGCATCAGGGCTTCAAAAGCCCGATTGCAGAAATGACTCTCATTGTCGCTTATTATCGCACGGGGGGCTCCGAAGCGAGAGATAATATTTTCTCGTAAAAACTTGATGACAACTTGGTTGTCATTTGTCCTTGTTGGAATTGCTTCAGCCCATTTCGAAACATAATCTACGGCTACCAAAATGTATTGGTTACCATAGGACAGAGGAAAGGGTCCCATAAAGTCGATGCCCCAGAGGTCAAAAATTTTGACTTCCAAGATGGGTGTAAGGGGCATCATGTCTTTCTGTGTGATTCGACCCGTCATTTGACACCTATCACATAGCTTGCAAAAGGTATATGCATCCTTAAAGAGAGTGGGCCAGTAAAATCCACTCTGAAGTACTTTCTCAGCAGTTTTCCGTGGACCAAAATGTCCACCGCAAGCTAGTTTGTGACAAAATGTCAAGACACTCTGATGTTCCTCCTCAGGAAGACACCTTCGTATGATCTGGTCAGGACAATATTTGAATAAATATGGTTCATCCCAGAAGAAGAACCGCATTTGATGCATGAAACGGTATTTTTCCTGGCCTGACCAATGAGAAGGTATTTGCCTGGTAGCAAGGTAATTCACTATGTCAGCATACCAGGGCTCTCCACTCATCACAAAAATGTGTTCGTCAGGGAAATCGTCATTAATTGGTATTCTCTCCTTCGGTGCATTTGGGATTCTAGACAAGTGATCAGCTACCACATTCTCAACGCCCTTTTTATCCTTTATCTCCAGATCAAATTCTTGCAAAAGAAGTATCCATCGAATAAGTCTTGCCTTAGCATCTTTCTTTTGCATTAAGTATTTTAGGGCGGAGTGATCAGTGAAAATAATCGTCCTGGACCCTAGCAGATATTGGCGAAATTTTTCCAACGCAAAGACAATAGCTAAAATTCCTTTTCAGTAGTTGTATAATTGAGTTGGGCTTCATTCAGCGTTCTGCTAGCATAATATATTACGTGTTGCCTAGTATCAATACGCTGCCCTAAAACAGCGCCGATAGCAAAGTCCGAGGCATCACACATAATCTCAAAAGGCTTGGTCCAATCAGGTGCAGAAATGATAGGTGCTGAGACAAGTTTACTCTTAAGCTCATTCCATGATTTTTGACATTGTTCATCAAATATAAAGGGTACATCCTTTCCTAAGAGATTTGTCAAAGGTCTTGCAATGTTGCTAAACCCTTGAATAAATTGTCTATAGAAGCCGGCGTGCCCTAAAAATGATCTAATGTCCTTTAAGCATGTTGGTTCAGTGAGCTTTTGTATTACTTCCACTTTAGACTTGTCCACCTCGATTCCTATCTGTGAAACTTTGTGCCCAAGAACGATTCCTTGCTTGACCATAAAGTGACACTTTTCCCAGTTAAGTGTCAAAATTTTCTCCATACAGCGTTGTAAAACCAGCTTCAAATGGTACAAGCATTGTTCAAAGGAATCACCGTAAATCGAAAAATCATCCATGAAAATTTCCAGGAATTTCTCCACCATGTCTGAAAAAAGGCTCAGCATGCAACGTTGAAACGTTGCGGGAGCATTGCATAAGCCGAAGGGCATCCTTCGGTAAGCAAATGTTCCAAAAGGACAGGTGAAAGTGGTTTTATCTTGATCCTCGGGAGCGATCGGGATTTGATTATATCCTGAATATCCATCCAGGAAACAGTAGTACTTATGTCCCGCTAATCTCTCGAGCATTTGGTCAATGAACGGAAGAGGAAAATGGTCTTTACGTGTGGCAGTGTTTAACTTTCTGTAATCGATACAAACTCGAATCTTCGTTGGAAGACGTGTTTGTATCAATTCTTTCTTCTCATTTTCTACCACAGTAAATCCTGCTTTCTTGGGCACAGTGTGAACTGGACTTACCCACTGACTATCGGATATGGATAGATAATCCCATTGTCTAACAGTTTCAAGATCTCGTTTCTAACGGCTTCCTGCATGATTGGGTTTAGTCTACGCTGTGGGTCTCGTTTTGGCTTGGCATCTTCCGTCAAATGAATTCGATGTTGAACTATGGAAGGACTAATCCCCTTGATGTCAGCCATGGTCCAACCAATGGCTTCCCGATTTTCTCTTAACACAGAAAGAAGATCCTCTTCTTGTTGCTTAGTGAGATTGGATGCAATGATTACTGGAAAGGATTCCTTCTCATCAAGTACTTGTACATGAGATGATCGGGAAGAACCTTAAGCTCAGAAGAAGGGACATGATCTATCACTGGTTGTTCTTGGTGCAAGGGAAGAATAGGGGTGGAATTAGTAGTCCATTCAACAGTTGTCTCAACAATCTGATCAAGGTTGAAGTCATCAGACTCCAACTCAAATTCCTTTTCAGACTCATACTCAACCTCCTCATCATGTTCACTTGTTAAACCTTCTATCAAGTTCACTTCGAAAGAATCATTGTCCAAATCCCTAGGTTGCTTTCCCAGATGGAAAACATTCACCTCTTTTGTCATATCTCCGAAGGTTAGACGCATCGAGCCATTTCTACAGTTGATGATTGCGTTTGCGGTGGCTAAGAAAGGACGTCCGAGAATGACAGGTGTCTGTGCTCTGTGATTTTGTACGGGTTGTGTTTCAAGAACGACGAAGTCTACGGGGTAAATGAATTCCCCGACCCGTATCAAAACATCTGTAATCTCCCCCTTGGGAATCTTTACAGAGCGGTCAGCCAATTGTATCGTCATTTGGGTCGGACGAAGATTGCCCAACCCTAATTGCTGATACACGGAAAAGGGGAGAAGATTGATGCTCGCGCCCAAGTCAAGCAAAGCCCTATTTATTGTGGTCTGTCCTATGATGCAAGAAATGGTTGGGCTCCCTGGATCTTTGTATTTTACAGGGATCGGACCATTGAGCAGTTCACTAATATTGGAAGCCAGGAAGACTTTTTTAGGGACATTTGCTTTTCTCTTTTTGGTGCACATTTCTTTTAGAAATTTGGCGTAGGATAGGACTTGTTGTATGGCATCAAGGAGAGGGACATTGATTTGGACTTGGTTGAATATCTCTCTTATCTTCTCCATGTGAGCATTCATCTTTTGATTTTTAAGCCTATTTGGGAATGGTACAACAGGCTTGTATGTTTGCTCATCAATCTTTTCTTTTCCTTTGGACTGGGAAGTGGATGGTTGTGTGCTTGAAGAAGGATTGTCTTGAATAGGTTGGATTGGAGCAGACGGTGGTGGCTTTGACACAGATTTGGTGGGATGATTTGAAACCTTATTATCTACATGCTTTCCAGATCTAAGAATTTGAATAGCTTGGCATTGGCTGGGGCCCAAGTCTTCAACTTCGTGCAGGGGAAAGTGAGTTTTTGGATTGGGCACAGGTTGGCTAGGTAGCATTCCTTTTTGTCGTTCATTCAGAGAGTTAGCCAACTGCCCTATCTGGATTTGCAATTTATTCATATCCTGCTGTTGATTGTTCATCATTGAAGCTTGGGTCTTAGATAAGGTCTCTATCATTTTCTCCAAATCAGAAAGTCTCTTGTCTGAAGGATTTGGTGGTGGATGATGCTGATACTGGGGCTGAAAGTTTGCTGGGTAAGGTACTGGATTTTGATATGACTGGAATCTTGGTGGACTTTGGTATGAATGGACGTTTGGTGGGTTCTGGTGGTAAGTCGGTAGATGAGACTGAGCAGGGTATTGTTGTGGAAATGGTTGCCTCGGCTGCTCAGGACCAGACTGACTCCAAGAAAAGTTTGGATGGTTTCGCCATCCTGGATTGTATGTTTTGGAGTAAGGATTGTAAGTGGGTCTGGTGTATGCGGCATTTGTACTCTCCTGAAACATTTGAGTTTGATATACTGGACACTCCTCAAACAAATGATTAAGATCATGGCAATAGGTACAACCCAGGTTGACCACAGGTGATGGACTGGCCACCGGTGATGGGTTGACCTGGTTAACAGCAGAAGATTCCCTAGACTCAAGTTGTTCTATCATCCTCATTAGTTGTGTTATTTTAGCTTCTGCAGCTATCGAGGATTCTAAGGAGTGTAAACTGGTTCTGAAAGTTGTGGGTGTGGGTTTCTCAGGACATGATTCCCACTGGACTGTTTTTTCCGCTAGGGCTTCAAAGAGATCCCAACCCTGATCTTCATCCTTTTTTAGAAATTCTCCCTGACACATGGTTTCAAGGAGTGTCTTAGTTTGATAATCGAGCCCATCATAGATAATCTGGCACTGGCGCCATTTTTCTATACCGTGATGGGGACACAGGGCTATTAGGTCTTTGAACCGCTCAAAGTACTTCCAGAATGGTTCATTGGCTTCTTGCTTGAATTGCATTATATTTTTCCTCATGAGGGCTGTCTTATGGATAGGATAAAACTTTTTAAGAAAGACCTTAACGAAACCATCCCATGAAGAAATTGAGTTGACAGGAAGATTGTACAGCCACTTCTTAGCAATATCCTTAAGTGCGAAGGGAATGAATCTAAGTCTCACAGCGTCCTCTGTCAACTGGGAAATTCTCATCATAAGGCATACTTCTTCAAACTCTCGGATGAAGAAGTACGCATCCTCAGATTCTAAGCCATGGAATCGTGGAAGAGTGTTTATGAACTGCGGCTTTAACTCAAAGTTATTTCCATTGGTATTTGGAAGAAGAATGCATGAAGGAAGTGAGGTGCGAATCGGGTAGAACTTGTCTTGCAACGAAATGTTGTTGGTCATGATTGGGATTGTGTCAAGTGGTGGTGTATGTGCTAGTGTAGAAATTCTCACAAGCCTAGCAGAATTCGGATCCCGATACCACTCTTGCATACACAATCAACGTGCACCGATCACACAAGCGAAAGAAAGTGAAAAATAACAAACAAGAAAAAGAAAATCAATCCAAGCTATCTAGGTTCCCTGGACCTAGACGACTCCTAACTGATTAGATCGTCCACAGGAGGTTGAGTGTAGACTTTGACTACAAGCTAATCAGCCAGGTAAGGGCAAGGTTGTTGGGAGGTTTTCCGTCAAAGACGTTCCTTAATTAAGTAACCAACAACCTTCGGGCTTTCGGCCCTTAATCCCTTTCCTAAACACTAATTTTACAAAAGTCAATTTCTAACACTTTTTGCCCTTAGGATAATCTCCTAAGTGAGTCCGGATGTCCCTAGGGCCAACGTCTATCAAATTTTATTACAAGCTTGGGATTGTGAGTGCTTGGAAAAATGATTTTCGGGCTAAGGAAAGGGTGATGAAATCCCCCACCTTATCTTCTTTATTTGGTATGCCCTTAAAATAGATTATGTGCAAGTGTACGATTATAAGCAAACAAGGTTCACTCAAAGCAATTAAAATCAAACAAGGAGTGAGTCCTATTCAATATGCAATGCACACGTACCTTGCATCCAGCACTCTTCAACAATAAAGTAAAAGAATTGAAAAGACACGTGCCTAGAAATGCAAATGTCTAATCAACTTTTAACTTTTCAACCAATTTTTTACTGTTGATTATTAGCAGATATAAGGTGAAGAATACAAGAATTTAAGTATTGCAGCAGCTATATTTTGCAGAGCAAGCAACCCTGCAGAAAACTTGTCAGTAGTTTACTCTTCCTTGCCGCAAATCTGCGGCAAATGCCGTGAAATTGCGGCAATTCAGAGGGCTTCTGGTTTCTGCTTTCAAGAGCAGAAGCCCAGAGCCACTTATATGTTATTGCAATGCAAATTTTCCTGTTTTCTTCACCTGTAACCTGCAACAGAGAAGAAGATTCGTTTAGTTCTTCACTTGAAATCAAAAACCGTTGCTCTCCCCGGCAACGGCGCCAAAAATTTGTTGGGGAAAGGATAGTGGAGTAGTGGAGTTGCACAAATATTCAACAAAAGAGAAGGTTTAGAGTCAACCTTAGGTGCTTGATCACTCCACAAAGTATTTCAAATGATCAAGGTATCCTTTCCAATTAACCGTAGTAGCACAAGCTATACGGGTCGAATCCACAAGGAGAGCTCACGATGGAAGCTTTACGGTTCGTTGTGAAGAAAGAAAACGAAGATTCTTCTTTGCTTTAAAAGAGTGTAAAAGACATGGAAAAAGAAATGAAAGGATTGGTGGTTGGTGTGTACATGAAATGAAAACTATGGAAATAAAATGAAAAGAATAGAAGACAAGATTCGCTTGGGAATTTATACTAAAAGAATGAAAAACTTGTAGAAGACTTTTAAATGAGAAGAGCCATGACTAGCTAACATTACTAACTTGCTTACTTACTAAGCTCCGTTAGGGTGATGCTTGCCTCATGTTGACTCATCGTCATATGTTTGTCTTGCTTGTTGGTCTAGTTACTTTCCCACTTTGATGTCGGTTGATCATTCTTGGATTTGTCTTGTATCCTCATTGATGTCATAGGCCTTCAAGTTAGACTTTCAATGGTGGAATCAAAAGAGTAGTCACTTAAGGGATGCTAAGGAAGAAGATACAACTTTCATTAATTGAAGTAAAGAAGTTGTACAACAATTAGCATATGATTGGTGATCCATCTCCAAGTTCCATCAAGGCACTTGTTCTAAGACAAGGCTCTAAATGAGGCATATATGAATCATATGGAGAATTACAACAAGAGAGTGCCAAGCATGAAAGTAAACCATCATCTTCATCATGGATCAAATAGACTCAACAATTGCAAGATGAAGTAATTGCATTCACCCAAGAGTTAGAAGTTAAGCAAGATTAGTTGTTAACTAATCATGTAAAAGGATTTAGCTACTAGCCATTACAATAAAAGAAAAGCAATTCATGAATAAAAGTGCAATTGAAGTAAAGCTTGAAATGAAAGAATGCAAGTAAAAACACTAGAAAAATGCTCAAGTAGAGAAAGGAGATTGGATTAAACCTTGCTTCACAAGTTGTCACCCTTGATTTACACAAGCTTTCTCTCTCTCACAATCTCTCTTTTTGCAGAATTTCTAGGGAAGAAGAAGACTAAGAGAAGTAAAAACCTAGAGAAAAATCAAAATACAATATCTTCTCTATTCTCTTCTCTCTCCCACCCTTTTTGCGAAATCCCTGGTGATGTATTTATAGCCTCAGAGAGAAGTATCTAGAACCCAGGTTGTTGGAGAGAATCTCGGGCTTCAACGGCTTTATAACTGCCGCAGATGCGCGGCAAATCCCTGGAAAGCGCGGCAAAATCTTGGCCGTTGAGGCCGAGATTTCTGTTGCGATTTTCTTGTTAGGTTGTTAGCCACGTGGACCTTCTGGAAGTTTGAGTTGGCGCGTGGATATCTCCAGATCATGGCTTCAACCTTTGGGCTCTCTTTTGGGCTTTGATTTATTTTCCTTTAATTATTGATAATTAAAGGAATTTTGGGC
This sequence comes from Agave tequilana, assembly GCA_038442645.1. Classification (NCBI taxonomy): domain Eukaryota; kingdom Viridiplantae; phylum Streptophyta; class Magnoliopsida; order Asparagales; family Asparagaceae; genus Agave; species Agave tequilana. The sequence goes on along the minus strand of JAVJIF010013583.1, from coordinate 16,728 downwards.
TTTTTCTAATTAGAATATGGACCTGCAAAAATAGAGAGAAAAGGATTAAAAATCACATTTTTTATTTGCAATATGCATGGTATGGATGTGGTAAAATATGCAAAAATGAATAACAATCAATGACCAATCTTGAGAAATCATCACGGAGTCATTATAGTCTATACCTATGTCCAACAAAAGAATGTCACTTGGAGGAATGGCTGACTTGGGCTCAAGAGTGATAGGTTCGGGAGCCAATACTAACTCGAAATATCAACTTTGAGTTTGAGAGTCAGTTTTGATTCAAGAGTTGTGTTCAAATTAAAGAATTTAATTTCACATTCTTTTCCCATCAATGAAACGTGACTATCCAGAATAGGTGGTTCAATTTCAAAATTTATGCATACAGGAATCAATGTTGGCTCGAGAATTGGGTCCAACTTGGGTAAGGATACCAGAGTCAATATGAATTCAAAAATTGGAATTGAATCACAAAGTTGTGGATTAGGGTCACATTCATGTTCAAGTTTAATTTCATTGAAATGAAAACTTACCAATTTGTCAATCAATTGATATTGGTCAAATTCAAAGTGATGTGAGAAAATTGAATCTTGGTTAAAGTCTCCAAGATACCATGATTCTTTGTTTCTATCAATATGGCTAGGGCAATCGAGAATGGTCGAAAGTGTGATAGGTAGAGTTTCCTAATTCTTATCATTTACTCTGTTGATTAAGCGACTCATTTGAGCTTCTAACCTATTGAAGGAATGTTTGGGATGAATATAATCATTTTGAGATTGAATCATGGATTCCAAACTCTTTTTATGTCAGTAAGTTCTTCTTCTTATTGTGGGACTTGAAAAATAGAGTAAGAATCTTGGATTTAAAAGTCTTGTGAGAATTGTGAGTCCATCATTTTCAGTTTTTATTCTTAGAACTTAATTATGGCTTCTATACTCTTAGTCACCTCAGATTTTTCTTCTATGGGTTGACATGACTAGGAAAATTTGATGTTGAATGTTGAAACAGTGGTTGACAACATGACTCGTAGGAGTTGTATCCCCATTGACTCAGTAAATAGTGGTGATAATTACTCCAATCTTGTTCATAATAGTGGGATTAGGGATAATATTGATTCAGATAAGATCAATCCAGTATACTTGGTTGGTTAAAGTTATGATATGCCATGTTTATAATATTCGAGTCAAAAGAGGTCGATGTGAAGTATGGATCATTATATGCATTGGAATAATTATAATTGTAATTCATATCACAAAGATGTCAAACAAGCAAGCAAGCAAACAAACAAAAAGGAAAGAAAAATCTTGCCTAAGTTAGGGTAGACCTTAGACTTAAATGACTCCTAATTGGTTAGACTGTCCACGGGGGTATACCATAAAATCTGACCACAAGTTAAATGGTCAGATCAGAGCAGGATTAGTGGGAGGTCTGCGCACTAAAAGCGACGAGCCTAATTAAGCCAAACCACCAGCCTTCGAGGTTTCGCCTCTCAATCCCCGACCTTTGACATCGATTTGGTAAGAGTCAAATTTAAATCAACTTCCCCCTTTGGTCAGTCTCTTATTGAGTCTGAGATTTCTCTAAAGCCAACTTCTACTCAGTTTTAGGTTAGACTTGGGTTAGTGAGTGACGAGATTGTTTGTGGGTTAAGGGAGGGTAATGACTTTCCTACCTTATCTTGTTTATAGGACAACCCTTAATTCAATTTAGTGTAATGTGTACATGTATATGAAAAGCAACACTTAAGTAATATAAACAATTCAAAAGTGCTTCTATACTACATGCTATGCACACGTGCCTTCGCTCTAGCACTCTTCAACAGTAAATAGAAAATGTAACGAAATAGACGCGCGCCTAAATGCAAAGTCTAAACCGTTTTTAACATTTACAAATACCAAGTTACTGTTGATTTAATTCAGTGTACAGAGTAAGTTAAATTGGGAAACCAAATATTGCAGAATCCTAAAATTTTCAATTCAAGCAACCTGCAATCAAACAAAGTGAGTAGTTCACTCTGATTTTCGCGCAAACGCGGCTTTGGCTGTGTTTCTGTGGCAATGTAGAGAGCAACTGTGCTCTGCTTTCTAGAGCAGAGGCACAATATTGCTATTTTTGTCCTGCAGCTGTTAGAATTCATAAATTAGTACCTGCACACAAAAACAAAAAAGAAAGTTAACCAATAAAGTAAATAAAAAAGAGTTACTTACCATCCCTTCCTGGTAATGGCGCCAAAATTTTGATTGAGGTAAACCTGCACATAGAAAATACAAAATTTTAGAAATAAAGAATAGAAGCGCAAAGTTCTCAATTCTACTACTATAGCAAGTGGCTATGCGGGTCGTGATCCACAAGAAAGGACTTGCGATGGAAGCGTTAGGTAAGTTTCTTTTAAAGTTACTGAAAATGATTAAAAGTTCTTCTTTATTCTTTATAAAGAAAAAAATAAGCTATGTTAATTTGTAAAGTAGTAGATTGGAAGAGATGGTGATTGTAGAATGAAAAATAAAGTTTATACAAAAAGATAAAGAGAGTAAAGAGAGTTGGTGATTAAAAGTGTGTTCTATACTAAGAAATCAAAAGAGAGAAGGAAAGAAAACTTACTTCTTTTAGCTGATAACTTACCTTGGATCTTTAGCACGTTTATCTGGATTCAAAGGCGATCAATTCATAGCCCATAAGATTAAACTCAATCCTCCATCCACATAACATCATCAAGAACTTTGACGAGCAAGCATAAAATGATACAGATTTTAAGGAGGAATCCTTCGTCATGAGGTATCGATGGCATTCGTAAAGGCAAGGCAATACCGATGCTATAATACTCACTTGGATTGTTATCAAAGCCAAAAGAAAGATAAGTAGAAGAAGAATAAAAATAACATAAACAAGTTACTTTTGATTGCATAGAGAAACGACGAAAGAAAGGAGGAAGGTTACATCGGTGTCACTTTCAGCATAAATCTCTCTCTTATATGAATATCAGTCTAACCTATTTTACAAAGAATAAAAATTATATTAAATTAAATAAAAATCTATACTAAACTAGGATGAAAACTAGCGTAAGAATCTATCTCTGCCTAATCGTCTTCTTTTGCCGTCGAAAAATGCAGTATTTGTAGGCGAAATGGAAAGGGGAGAGGAATGTACAGATAGGGGGAGCAAACGCCCCCCCGTTGGTTGCAACCAAGCCGTGGATCCGCGGCCAGGATGTGGCCAAATATGGTCAGATTGCCCCATCCTGGGAGAGGATCTCTCTGATGCTTTGTTTCGTCCTTTTATCCAGCTGATTTCTCGATTTGGTTCTTGGATTTGATGATATTACTGTCGATCTTCAGTTCACAAAGATGGATTTATAGAAATTCAAAATTAATCAGTTTCATTCGGTATTATCTCTCTGATTTGCTCTGATCTTCAGTTTAGCCTCCTAATATCTTCTGAATATTTGTCCCACTAATTTAAATATGAATTTAAGTGGGCTTTGGGCTCATTTTCTCTCCTTCTCCATTTAATAAAGCCTACATTAATTTAGACAAAAATACTATTAAAAATCAGTGTTTATACCATAAATATGGGAATTCGACGATAAATATACAATATCAGTAGCTAATCACTTGTCATTACACAAATAAGTGTTCTTCTCCTTCTTATTTATCTTGGTATCAGAGCCACTCTTGTACCATGTCAATATTCTCTCTTCATTTTCCATCACCTCCATCTAAACACCTGCATCCATGGTTACTTCTAATCCCAATATTACTCACTTTCTAAACATGAAACTAATTAAGGGAAACTGGCTTCCCAGTTCCTTTCTCTTCTCAAACTCTATGATCTCAAAGGCCTCCTCAACGAAACCTCTATGAGTAAGGTCTAGTTCCTTCCTTCTACTGAGAAGGATGCTCAGCCCACTGTCAATCCAGAACACACTCGCTGGATCAAACTTGATCAGATGCTATTATGCTAGCTTATCTCCTCGCTCATTCAGGTTGTTCTTGCTCATGTTATTAGCCTCACCACATCTCATGATGTGTAATGCTCTCTATACCGAATCTTTATGTCACCTTCCAGAGCTAGAGTACAACAATTCAAATGCCAACTGCACACCATCAAGATAGGAACGTCTTCTATTTCAGAGTGTATCCAGTCTGTCAAGTCTATCGTGGACAACCTGGCGGCAGTGGCTAATTCAGTTGTTGACTCTGACCTCATCTCTACCTTGCTCAGAAGTCTGCTCCCGAGTATGACTCGTTCGTCACCTTCATCAACACATGAGTCGACCCTGTACTATCAGAAGAACTCATCGCCCTCATGTTTAGTCAGGAGATTTATCGTGGGCGTGCTATCATTACACCAGATCCACATCTCTCATCTCTTCTTCTCCTGCGGTTCATATTGCCTCCCGTACTCCAATTTACCACTCGGATCCAACTTCTTTTGTGGTTGTAGACATGACCGAGGCAGGGAGCACGGTTATGGTCGTGAACGTTCCTTCCCACCACCAGATCAGCCCGCCGGTGGCTGACCTAAATGCCAGATCTGCAATCATTATGCTAACCAGTACTGTAATTGTTATGATGATCTTTCTCCTTTGGCTAGCCCAACTGGTCTTCTCAACTCTTATGAGAATAGTCTAGCCGATCCCAACTAGTATGTTGACTCTAGAGCCACTAATCACCTAACTATTAGTCCAAAGGCACATCACTCTAGTTTTGATGATGATTAACTCATATAGTTAGAGTACTAATGATCGTGTGTTTATTAAGTTTTAGACATTCAATCAAGATCTTAATCGGTATTTAGCTTTAACAAAAGATTCGAAGTCAAGTTTTGAAGCTATCACATGTTGATTCAAGAGCTCTTCAAGATTGCTTCAAGTACTCAAAAAGTAGTCCAGCTCATTGATCAAGTTTGGATCAAGTCGAGATGGAGAAGAACATTTTGAAGAAGATTTGTGTCTAAGTTTGTAAGTTTATTTTTGTTTTAGGATAAAGTGTAAAGGATAGATTAGTTATGGATTGCTCAAGCTCATACACACACATAAAATATTTATATTATCTTTCATGTTAAATAGTTTAGTTTTTGGTTTAATCGTTTTGGTTTTGAGTTTCAAGAATACTTCTTTCAGTTTCATGAATAGATTTCATCAAAACAAGTTTACATGGTTTATATGTATATTGAATTTCATCCTAATAGGATCCTTGTTTATGATAGTATTTGTTGGTGATCAAGAGAAGTTATCACCAAGTGTTCCACTTCTGCATTTGGAGGAGTTGTAGAGGTTGCAGCCTCGGCAAGCTTGCGGATTCGCGTGTGTTATTCTCGTAGGAACAAGTGAGGGACTTGTGGGTCCAAGAGTTCTTGAGAGAGCTTGTTGTAGGTGTTGCGGTACCGAGTGATCTTGCGTGATCTTTTTAATGAAAATCTTTCATTGCGGTGAAGGCAAAGATGTAGAGCAAGTGGCTTGAACCTCAAAATAATTCCCCCATGTTTGCGATTGCTCATCTCTATCTCAACTTACTTGTGTTTATGTCTTACTTTCTCTTATTGTTTACATCTTTGTATGCTTGATATTTACTTGTGCTTACTTGTCATATATGTTTGGGATTGTTTAATATCTTGCATGCTCTTATTCCTTGCCTATTCCTTACATACTTGATATTGTGTTTGTGCTCACACTAGTATAAACCAAGAGAGTTATAGTAGCACCTCAACTCTTAGTTTAGAGGAATCTTGAGGAGAAGTTCAAAGCCCTTTACCAGGAATTCGGCTTCATCTTTGGTTATACGTTTGTGATAGTTTTAGTTTGCATAATAAGTTTTTAATTTCACATTGTTTAACATTTGACTAGCACATCACCTATTCATCCCCCTCTAGGTGATCTATACTAATGACTGACACGGCGAATCTGACGGTTCACTCAGAATATCAAAACCTGACAGAGTTCACATGGGTAACGGGATAAGTTTGCATATTCGTTTTACTGGTGATTCTTTATTGTGTTCTCCTGCTTCTTATTTTATCTTGAGAAATCTTTTACATATTTCTGATATCACCAAAAATCTTCTGTCTGTTAGTCAATTTACTACTAATAATAAAGTCCTTGAATTCCATCCTGACTCTTGTTTTGTCAAGGATCTCTCCACCCGGAAAACTCTACTGCGGGGATAATTTAAGGATGATCTGCATGTCTTCTCCCGGGGAACCATACCTTTACCGCCTCTCCTCAAGCTCCTCTCGGTGAGCGTACATCTTCCTCCGTCTGGAATAAGCACCTAGGTCATCCCTCCACTAGAGTTGTCTCCTGTATTATTCTCAGCATCGGCTTCCTTTCATTACTGACCGTGCAGGTACCCCTCTCTGCATCCCTTGTCAGCAAGAGAAAAGTCATCATCTTCTTTTTTTTGCCATCATCCACGATGGCTACTGCTCTCTTAAAGCTTAATTCAATCTGATCTATAAGGTCCGTCTCCTGTGTTCGATGTAAGTGATCGTCGCTATTATATTAGCTTTGTAGATCATTATGTAAGTATGTTTGGTTTTGTCATTTAATTAGTAAAAGTGATGATTTCTCAATTTTTCTTGAGTTCAAAATTCATGTGAAAAACTTTCTTGGGCATTTCATTAAAGCACTCCAAATTGATGGAGATGACGAGTTCATTAAAAAAACCTTATTTGCTTTCTCAGGATATTGCTCATGACATATCTGAAAGATCACCTAGAGGGGGGGTGAATAGGTGATTATGCTAATCTAGTGTACTCAATGCGGAATTTAAAAACTGAATGCAATACACTCAAGTGCAAACAACAAATGATGCACACACAACCAAGCCAAGCAATTATGAATGCACAATATGAATAGTTGCAAGGCACAAAGTAAAGAGAGAGATAGAGAGAGAGAGAGTCAATGGATCAAGCGCAAACAACAAGATATGTTTCGAGGTTCGAGCACCCAGCTCTACATCCCCGCCTTCGACACACGAAGGATTTCTAATCCACTAGCTAGTCCACAAAGAACTCTCACAAGGAGTACCCAACTCCTCTCTTTACAACCACAACCTCCTCCTTGAGGCAAGCTCCAATCCAACAAACAATCACCTCACAACCCGAGGGATTAGCACAAAGCAAACAAGGATCACCTCACCACTTGAGGGATACAACCCAAGGCACAAAGCCAAACAAAGATTGGGTTTTTAACTTGGTGGTCTAAACAACAACCACAAACAATTTCTTTCTCCCACACAAAGATCCTATAGAATAAGAAAGTAGATGTTGCTCAAGTGTGGAGAAAACCAATAGAATGGAAATCAAAATCACAAAGAAAATCCTTGGGAAAAACTGAAACCAAGATATAGAAGATGAATCAAAATCTTTTTCCCAAAAACCCTTTTCTTTGAATTTCCAAACCCTAGCAAAATATCAAATAGATTGTTTAATTTGAATCCAAAAAATTTTTTTGATTGCTGTGAAAACACCAGAGAGTAAGAAAAAATTCGCACAAAAAATCTTAGAGAAAAACTCTTTCCAATGGGTATTTATAGACCCCAGAAAAATATAGCCGTTGGCAGCAGAAAATGCCAGAAATACATACCCGGTCGACCGGCCGATCGACCGTCCAACGGTCAAATTTTGCCCGTTGCCAGCTACCGGTCGACCGCCCCGGTCGACCCAAACAAACAGAGAGCTCTGCTCTTTGACCCGGTCGACCCGGACGGTCGACCGTCCCAAGTCTGCCAAACTTGCACAAATCTGTGCACGTCGGTCGACCGACCCGGTCGACCGACTTCAGCCAAGTCGACTTGGTAAGAAGACTAGTCGACTGGTGAAGCCTGGAACAGAAAACTGAGTTAAAAACATGTTTAAAAATTCTTTTATCTTTTCTAAAAATCACCAAAAATAGTTTTATCATTTTGCATTGATATATAAACATGTGGTAAAAAGTTTAGCTCAAATATCAATCAATATGAACTATTTTTGTGTCTCAACATTTTTACCAAAAACCGAAAACTGTATTTTCTAAAACTTGGATTTTGAATAGAAAATACGTTTTGTCCAAAACTCTTCCAAATACAAAAACATGATATTAAACAACATTTAGGCATGATGTATATGGATATAATCCTATATACATGAAACATATATATATCCATGTTTTTGACATTAATTCCAAAATATGTTTTGTCAAAAATACCAAAACATAAACACATGAATAAGTAAGTCAAAACTAAGTTTGTCTAGGAAATTAAGCATGCATGTATATAGAACAAATCTAATATACATTAAACCATGTAAACTTGTTTTGAATCTATCTATTCATGCAAACCAAGATCGGTTAAACCTAAAACCGAAAAAACCGAAAACCAATATTCAAAACATGAAACGTGTGTGTTGTGAACTTGAGCTTTATCATACTATTCTAATCTTTACAATTTGGATCTAAACACAAAACTAAATTATGGTACCGAAGTCTTCTTGTAGAGCGCAATCTCCAAGCCGACTCGATCCAAAACTCTTTGATCCACCGAGCAAGTGCTATATATGATCTTTGACGCTCGGGCTCTTGAATCAACATGTGAAAGCTTCCAAATCATCTTGTTGAAGCTAATCACCAACTAATAACTTGATTAATGATCTGAAACTAAAATCACAAGATTATTAGTACATATAACTACATGAGTTAATCATCATCAAAACTAGAGTGGAAGGCCTTTGGCCAACAATATCTTGTCCACACACTAGTGCCCAAAATGACACCGTAGAGAGAAAGCATCATCACCTTGTCGAGACCGGCCTCACTCCTTTGACCCGGTCAAATGTTCCATTCCATTACTGGCCTTATGCTTTTCAAACTGCCTCATTTCTCATCAATATAATGCCTACCATCGTCCTCCCAATCTCTCTCCCTAGCAGAAATTATTTTATAAAATATCTGACTACCTTTCCTTACGTATTTTTGATTGTGCTTGCTATCCTCATCTGCGTCCATACCAAACTCATAAGTTTGATTTTTCATCCAGTCAATGTGTCTTCTTAGGTTACTCGGCTTCGCATAAAGATTATCAATGTCTACATGTCCCCTCTGATCCTATTTACATCTCCCAGGATGTTATGTTCGACGAGTCATCCTTTTCTTTACAGTATCCTCTGTCCTCTCTCTCCACCTGCTCCCATGCTCTCACCACTGGTCTCTATTTCCACGTCTATGTTACCTTCTATTATTCTAGTCCCCTCTTCCCCTCCTCCACCACCACCTCCCTCACATACTCTTTCTCCACCAGCTCCACCAGCGCCCGCTGATGAGTCCTTCTTATCGTCTTCATCCTCGGCCTCTCCCAGTCCCCCTCCTATCAGGACCTACCATATGGTCACCAGAATACAAGATAACACTAGAATACCAAAGGTCTGACTAGCCACCTGTATCCCATGCCTACCTGTCTCATGGCCGACTTGGGCACCTCTCCTGTCGAACCCACATGTTTCATGCAAGCTTCTAAAGATCCCAAGTGGCGCCAGGCAATAGATACTGAGATGAATGCCTTGCTAAAGAATAAAACCTCGTCTCTTGTGTCATACCACCGTACCATGAACTCGTTGGCTGCAACTGGGTTTTAAAGTTAAAACATAAATCTGATGGTTCTGCTAACAGGTATAAGGCCCGCTGGAAAATTTTTCATCAACAACTAGGATTAGACTATGTTGAGAGATTCAGTCTAGTCATAAAATTGATCAGTGTCCATACTGTGTATAGTCTAGCCGTCTCTAAAGGCTGGTCTATTCGACAGTTGGATGTGAATAATACATTTTGCAGGGTTTTCTTACTGAGATGGTTTATATGGAACAACCTTCGGGATTCACCAATCTCGCTCGTCCCAATCATGTATGCAAGCTTCACCGCAATACCTATAGCCTCAAACAGGCTCCGCGAGCCTGATTTTCTCACCTTAGCAATTTTCTCGTCAGAATGGGCTTTGTGGGCTCCAAGTCTGACACATCTCTCTTCTTTCGACAGGTCAGGACAGATCTTCTTCTGGTTCTTATCTATGTGGATGACATCATCATCAGAGGCAATGACTCACGGTCTGTCACTCCTCTTATTCATGAACTAGACCGGGAGTTCTCACTAAAAGACCTCAACCCATTGCATAATTTCTTGGTGTGGAGTGTCACCGTATACCTTCAGGTCTCTTTCTCTCTCAACAGAAGTACATCCGTGACTTGCTTTTCCGGCTCAAGATGGATGGTGTCAAACTCGTCAGCTCGCCTATGACTACTTCTTATAAGCTCTCTAAGGTTGTTGGCAAACCTCTCTCTGACCTATTTTTCTATCGAAGTACAGTTGGGCTCTATAATACCTAAGCTTTATCAGATCCGATATTGCCTTCTTGGTAAACAAGGTCGCACAGTTCATGCAAACTCCAACCGATGAGCATTAGAGGGTTGTAAAACTGATCCTCCATTACCTCAAATCTATTATTCAGCATGACATTTTTCTCTCTCGTCCAGTACAGTTTACTGCTTACACCGATGCAGATTGGGCGGGGTTGATCGATGATCAAAAATTCACTAGTAGCTATTGTGTCTTTCTTGGTACAAATCTCATTTCTTTGAGCTTGAAGAAGCATTGCATTGTATCATGATCCAGCACTGAGGCAGAGTATAAAAGCATGGCCAACGCTGCAGCAGAGGTCATTTGATTGCAGTCATTATTTCGTGAGCTTGAACTTTCACAATCTCTCATAATAGTTCTATGTGACAATCTCAGTACAACATGTCTCTCAGTCAATTTTATCCGTCACTTACGCTCCGAACATATTGAGATCGACATTCATTTTGTGCGGGAATATGTTGCCAATGCAGTTTTGAATGTTCGGTTTGTGAGCACTGAAGACCAACTAGCAGACATTCTTACTAAGCCTTTAAGCTCATTAAGATTTTCTATACTGAAAAATAAGCTCTCGGTTCTTTCAAACTCGCTTTGCTTGTGGGAGATGTTAAAGATATCAATGACAACACATGACTCATTTGAAATATATGATTCATGTGAAAGAAACCTCTCATGAAATCAACCAGATCCTAAATCTCTCCACGAAGATAGGAATACATGGGACTCATACACCATGTGCTTTTCATTCTCTCTCTTAATCAGTGTTTTCTATTGTTTCTCCTAAATCAGAGTAAACATATAATCAATATGTGTATATATATACAAGTAAGAACCATAACTAGATGTATCTTGTCATTACACAAATAAGTGTTCTTCTCCTTCTTCTTTATCTAACTGATCTGAAATGATGTATCGATGCATCCACATCACCTTGGCTCTCCCTTCCATTCTGCAATCAAATGATTATATTATCAATTCACATGTTCAGGAATAATATTTTCAACGATATCATATGATTCAAGTATGTTTCAATGTGCAAACCTTTGGCAATGAGTCGAGGTAGGAGTTGGGTACTTCCATTTCGGCAAGAGCATCGTTGTTGATGGCCATTGCAGCTTTCAGGATTTGGTTTGTGCATTCCCGTTTGTGCTGCAACTGCTTTCTTGAGTTCTCGTGAAGGCCATTACCTGGGACGTGAGGTACACGCAGCCACCACTTCTCCTCTTGACACCAAAGGGGCTTTTGGAAGGAAGCTGAACCATTAGAGTCTGTTGCTGATATCCCTTCATCAACGTACCAAATTCTTGGTTGGGAAAACTATCCAATATTTCCTAGAAGAAGCAAATTCTCATTACAAGAGAGGAGGACAAACTCAAAGATGATAACTGATTATTTAGATGTGAGATCAAGCTTTAGAAGGAGCATATTATCTAATTTTCAAAGAGCTAGGAGATCAATATGTAGCTCAGATCGAGGAGTAATATTCCCCTTTCATAATATCAAATTGATAATTAAATGCTAAATAATGAATTTAAAAAATATTACTTAAATTGTTAAAACCATGGCTCAAACTAGAATCCATCTATATCAAATTCTAGTGCCCAAACCATGATGCCACATTGGCATGTAAATATGAGGGTAAGCTAATTTATTTGAACTAATTTAAATTCAATTTCAAATTTCAATTCTCAACTAAAAGATCTTATGAGATCATTGTTAATTCTGAAAACAAATTAATGTATCTGTTGTAAACTACCAGCTAAAAAATCAGAATTTAAATCCTAACCTAATAAATTACCATACCTCATTTTATTCATCCTCCTAAGAAGGAAAAAAACCCAAAACTCCTTTCAAATAAATCTCTCCTTTCTCTTGCCTCTCTCATTTTTCTTCTCAACCCAATCTAGGCGAGGTGCAGGCTTGCTGGACATGAGAAGAAACGATTCAGACCAAAAGAAAGCGATTCAGGTCAGTGTATTTTAATTTAAATGATTTTTTTATTCGAGCATTTCACCGAACACCTTGAGCATGTTATATTGTTTCACATATTTCATTACCAAAACTCTACTTTAAAAACCTAGAAAAAATATATATATAGAAACACCCAAGAAGTGTATCCTAATTATCATTATTTTTATTTGATTTTTACAATCTTTTTCATAAAAAAATTAAATTCAATGAAAATTAAAAAAGGTTACTGTAGCAGACTCGGACCCGACACTTAGCAGACCCACACCCGACACTGTAGCAGACTCAGACCCGACACTATAGTTGATGTGTGCTATCTTGTCATATACCTGTATGATATGGCAGACCCTTGAATTGACATCTAATTATGACAGACTGATCCTCTTTACTCTTAAGTTATGTACTGTCTGTATCTTAATACTGTGATATACTAATTAATGTTACGTTATACTATATTGTCTTTTAATTTCAATTTTATTCATGATATTTCTCATTAAGTAAATTTTATATTAGCAGTATCACACTATGTTCACACTAGATACGCACGTCAACTATTCTTTTTTTTACACACTCATTGGGAGTTCTGACTCTCTGGATTTGCACATCCAAGTATATGGTTGTTACTTTTTATTGATAAGGTATTTGGAGGGAACAACGGTATTATGAGGAGCCAGAGTTTCTCTTTACTAGATCATCCATTCTTGATATGTTATCGTATCTTATTTTAATTCTGTTGACTTCTTTTAATTCTTTGTTACTTGGACTCCATATTATTCTATTTGACTTGTTCGTAGAATGATATTAGCATATGTAAGAATTATATATATTATTGTAGTGTCTTTATTGTCTTTATAGATGATTTATATAGATTGTTTAGGTCACATTAGGCTTAGCGTGTATACATGGGGTATTTTTCTCGTGGATATACGTCGCTGACTCTCATCTCGTCTCCACTTCAACGTATTTTGGGAAGCGGGACGTGACAGAATTTTTTTGATATCAGAGCCAGGTTCGACATAAAAAGAGGACCTAGTTCATATCTGTGGCCTGATACATATTATATTTACATTGCAATATAGACATATACTATTCACACAATGATATGAGTCCACTTAAGAATCAATTGTCCTTCCTTTCTATATCCATCTCTTGAATCTCTTAATGTTTCCGATTTCAACGTTCCTTCTGGATCGATCTATATTTTTCATGTTGATTCTTATCTTTCAATTCGGTTCTGTTTCCCTGATATTGACTCTTGAATTTGGCATTTGGATCGGAATCGATGACAGAGATTAGAGTGCGCAACGGAAGCATGGTGGGCCCATAATGCACATATAAGTGATGTGGGTGCGAGAAACACGTTATTCGCGATCGATCATTCTTTTTTTAAGTCTCATCCTATTGTGTCCATTCTTGTTCATGTTTATTCTTTATCAACTTTGATTCTCTTTTATGATTTTCCTGACTTATTGAAATTTCGAGGACGAAATTTTTTATAAGGTGGGTAGATTGTAATATTCCCCTTTCATAATATCCAAATTGATAATTAAATTGTAAATAATGAATTTAAAAAATATTATTTAAATTGCTAAAGCCATGGCTTAAACTCGAGTCCATCTATATCAAATTCTAATACCCAAATCATGATGTCACATGGCGTGTGATAATGAGGGTGAACCATTTATTTGAACTAAATTTAAAGTCAATTTCAAATTTCAATTCTCAACTAAAAGATCTCATAAGATCCTTATTGATTTTGAAAACAACCTAATCTATCAGTTGTAACCTACCAGCTAAAAAAATCTGAATTTAAATTCTAACCTAATAAATTACCATACCTCATTTTATGTATCCTTCCAAGAAGGAAAAAAACCCAAAAATCCTTCACATAAATGTCTCCTTCTTCTTACCTCTCTCATTTCTCTTCTCAAACCCAATCTAGGCGAGGCGCAGGTTTGCTGGACGTGAGAAGGAACAATTCAAGCTGAAGGGAAGCGACATAGGTGAGTGTATTTTAATTTATATGATTTTTTTTTATTCGGGTATTTCACCGAACACCTTGAGCATGTTATATTGTTTCACATATTTCATTACTAAAACTCCACTCTAAAAACCTGAAAAAAATATGTAGGAGCACCCAAGAAGTGCCTCCTAATTATCATTATTTTTTTTGATTTTTATAATTTTTTATCATAAAAAAGAAAAATTAAATTCAATAGAAATTAGAAAATATTACAGTAGCAGCACTGTAACAGACCTTGACCACAGTCACAGACCCGATACTATAGCAGACCCCGACCCAAACCAGACACTATAGCTGATGTGTGCTAACTTGTCATATACCTGTATGATATGATAGACCATTGATCTAAAATATAATTGTGACAGACTGATCTACTTTACTCTCAAGTTATATACTTCATATATCTTAACACTGTGATATGCTGATTGATGTTATGTTATACTGTACTGCCTTTTAATTTCAATTTTATTCATGATTTTCTCATTTAGTACATTTTATAGTAGCAGTATCATACTATGATCACACCGGATATGCACGTGCACTATTCTTTTTTTTACATACTAATTGGGAGTTCTAACTCCCTGAATTTGCACATCCAGGTACATGGTTGTTACTTTTTGTTGATCAGATATTTGGAGTGGACACTGGTATTATGAGGAGCCGAAATTTCTCCTTACTAGATCATCCATTCTTGATATTTTATCGTACTTTCTTTTCATTTTGTTGACTTTCTTTAACTCTACATTACTTGAACTTCATATTATTCTATTTGACTTTTTCGTAGAATGATATTAGCATATGTGAGAATTATATGTATTATTGCAGTGACTTTATTACCTTTATAGATTATTTATATAACTTATGTAGGTCACTTTAGGCTTAGCGTGTAAGTGGGGTATTTTTCTCGCGTATATAGGTCGTCGACTCTCTCGCGTCTCCGCTTCAATGTATTTTGAGAAGTAGGGCTTGACACGAGGTCTGCATATCATAACCTGAAGGCAAATGTAATGATTAGCACAAATTGATTTTATAAAAACTTCAAGAACTCAAGTTACTCAGCTGTAAATTCAACCAAATGCACAAACAAACAGCTAATTGGGTTGAATTTCTACAATACTTCTTCTAGGTGTCGTATTATACAAGAATGATTTTGCTTGGAGCAATGGAATTCATCATCTTACTGAAATCAAACGGATTCAACATTTTTTTCTCGTTTTTTCCCTTCATAATACGGTACAAATTTATATTGATTAAAAATAGAACTACAGCATATCTAGTATTTCTGAATTACCTCGAGTTTCCTCCCATCTGGAAAGGTTTGCCAAGAGGTATCATTTCTACAATGCGGGGCCTGTTTGGTTAAGAGTGGAAGTGAGGAAGTGAGGAATTGAGGAAGTGGTAATAATTCCCTTTAGAACTTGAGAATTAGTTAGTAAGTTTTCCGGTGTTTGGATGTTGTTGGGAGTGTGGTTTGAAAAATATTTTGTTTTTTCTGGTGTTTGGATGGTAATGTGAAAGTGGAAGTGAAAAAGTTGACCACAAAGTTGACCGTAAAATAATACTAAAATAAAAATTAATTAAGAAAAATAAAAAATGGGCTGTAATTAGAATGCAAGTGAGATTTACATGATCAAAAAATTAACTGTTTTGTGTTACAACTTATCACAAATGAGATTTATATGACCACAAAATTAACTGTAATACTCTGGAAGTGAGGAAATGATTGTGTAAAAGAGAAAAGAGAAAAGGAAAATGAGTTTTCTTATTTTCTTTTTCTGGTGTTTGAATAGATAGAGAACTGAGCAATTATACTTCTCTGTTTCCTTACTTCCATCCACTTCCTTGCAACCAAACAGCCCCGTGGTCACTAACACAAAGGAGCCACTCCATCTCTCTTTGCCACATCGATTTCTTCTAAGGAGCCAGGGGCTCTACCATCCACAGCTGACCAAACAGCATAGCTATCAAGCAATAAGAATCAAAATTAGCTAAATCAAGAAAACAAGATATACATTGTTTTGCCAAGAGAAATCTTGGCAGGTAAAACTCACCCCAGAGATTAGCACCCTGACATGTCTTCGCCAAGTAACAGTTTTGAAAATCCTTCATCATCTCAATATCTAATATGACACAAAAACAGAATTATAGAAAACAAGCTTGAAGATGTGCAAGAGCTTCATAAGAGGGAAATTGGTGAATCATATATGACAATAACATCAGCATTATAATTTGAAGGACGAGCAGATAACAGTGAAAGATCTGCAATAACTTCTGTTTTTAATAGCACATCCATCCTTCTTGTGCTTCAATAAAAATTGACAAAATCTATGATGATTGATAATTGAAATCAAACAACAAC